>SJYC01111743.1:0-35769 GCA_006408675.1 Madoqua kirkii
CACACCTTCAAGAATGGGAAAGATAACTGCATTGTCTTATTCATAGAAACACTTGCAGAAAGTCAAACAAAATGAAACAATGGAACATGTTCTAAATGAAATAACAAGATTAAATAAACACACACACATACAAACCCTCTAGTGAAATAGAGTTAAGTATCTGTCCAATAAAGAGTTCAAAGGAATGGTCATAAATAAGCTCATCAAACTTGGACAAAAATACAGGAACACACTGAGACTTCAACAAAGAGAAACTATAAGAAAGAACCAATCAGTGTTGAAAAATACATTAATTCAAATGAAAAATACAGTAGAAGGAATCAATAATAATCAGCATATTAGATAATATAAAAACACACATATGTGACCTGGAAGAAAAAACCATGGAAATCACCCAATCAGAACAGTAGGATAAAAAAAAGAACCTAAAAAAAGAGCAATTTAAGGGACCTCTGGGACAATATCAAGCATAATAATATTCTCACTACAGGGATCCCAGAAGGAGGAGAGAGAGAGAAAAGGGCAGAAAACATATATGAATAAATAATAACTAGAAACTTCCCTACCCTGGAAAAGGAAACATATTAAGATACAAAAGTATAGAAAGTCACAAACAAGATGAACCAAAGAAGTACACACCAAGATGTGTCATAATTAAAATGGCAGCCTTCAAAGATAAAGACAGAATTTTAAAGGCAAGAGAAAAACAATTAGTCACATACAAGGGAACTCCTATGAGGCTATAACCTGATTTTCTAGCAGAAGTTTGTAGGTCAGAGAGAGAAAGAGGGCCACAATATAAACTGTTGAAAGAAAAAAAAATTAAAGCCAAGAATACACTATTTGGCAAGAATATAATTCAGAGTTGAAGGACATACAAAATTTTCCAAGATAATTAAAAATTAAAAATGTTCATCACCACTAAACCAGCTTTACAAGAAATGTTAAATGATCTTCCTTATTGAGCTATTTCAAATCCTGGAAGATGATGCTGTGAAAGTGCTGCACTCAATATCCCAGCAAATTTGGAAAACTCAGCAGTGGCCACAGGACTGGAAAAGGTCAGTTTTCATTCCAATCCCAAAGAAAGGCAATGCCAAAGAATGCTCAAACTATCACACAATTGCACTCATCTCACATGCTAGTAAAGTAATGCTCAAAATTCTCCAAGCCAGGCTTCAGCAATATGTGAACCATGAACTTCCTGATGTTCAAGCTGGTTTTAGAAAAGGCAGAGGAACCAGAGATCAAATTGCCAACATCCACTGGATCATGGAAAAAGCAAGAGAGTTCCAGAAAAACATCTATTTCTGCTTTCTTGACTATGCCAAAGCCTTTGACTGTGTGGATCACAATAAACTCTGGAAAATTCTGAAGGAGATGGGAATACTAGACCACCTGACCTGCCTCTAGGGAAATCTATATGCAGGTCAGGAAGCAAAAGTTCGAACTGGACATGGAACAACAGACTGGTTCCAAATAGGAAAAGGAGTATGTCAAGGCTGTATATTGTCACCCTGCTTATTTAACTTATATGCAGAGTACATCATGAGAAATGCTGGACTGGAAGAAACATAAACTGGAGTCAAGACTGCCAGAAGAAATATCAATAACCTCAGATATGCAGATGACACCACCCTATGGCAGAAAGTGAAGAGGAACTAAAAAGCCTCCTGATGAAAGTATTATTTAACTTCTATGCAGAGTACATCATGAGAAATCCTGGACTGGAAGAAGCACAAGCTGGAATCAAGATTGCCGGGAGAAATATCAATAAGCTCAGATATGCAGATGCCACCACCCTTATGGTAGAAAGTGAAGAGGAACTAAAAAGCCTCTTGATGAAAGTGAAAGAGGAGAGTGAAAAAGTTGGCTTAAAGCTCAACATTCAGAAAACGAAGATCATGGCATCCGGTCCCATTACTTCATGGGAAATAGATGGGGAAACAGTGGAAACAGTGTCAGACTTTATTTTGGGGGGGCTCCAAAATCACTGCAGATGGTGACTGCAGCCATGAAATTAAAATACACTTACTCCTTGGAAGAAAAGTTATGACCAACCTAGAGAGCATATTCAAAAGCAGAGACATTACTTTGCCGACTAAGGTGCGTCTAGTCAAGGCTATGGTTTTTCCTGTGGTCACATATGAATGTGAGAGTTGGACTGTGAAGAAGGCTGAGCACCGAAGAATTGATGCTTTCGAACTGTGATGTTGGAGAAGACTCTTGAGAGTCCCTTGGACTGCAAGGAGATCCAACCAGTCCATTCTGAAGGACATCAGTCCTAGGGTTTCTTTGGAAGGAATGATGCTGAAGCTGAAGCTCTAGTATTTTGGCCACTTCATGTGAAGAGTTTACTCATTGGAAAAGACTCTGATGCTGGGAGGAATTTGAGGCAGGAGGAGAAGGAGACGACCGAGGATGAGATGGCTGGATGGCATCACGGACTCGTTGGACGTGAGTCTGAGTGAACTCCGAGAGCTGGTGATGAATAGGGAGACCTGGCGTGCTCTGAATCATGGGGTCACAAAGAATCAGACACGACTGAGTGACTGAACTGAACTGAACTGAATTGAAAATAAACTTGAAAAAAAAATTACTAAAAGATAAATGACATAGAGTTTAGGAAAACTTGTCATTTTAAGGTCAGCAACTTTAAACTTACTCTTTTTTGTCTTTTTTGTTTTCAAGTCTCATTATTTATCTCGCAGTGTCTGAGTTTGGGACTTCATTTTGATTGCTCAATTTTGCTTTTCTTTAAGTAGCTTGGTGTAAAAATATGCTTATGTTGTTGTTTTTGTTCACTCTGTAAGTGGTGTCCAATTTTGTGACACCATGACTGCAGCATGCCAGGCTTCTCTGTCCCTCAGCATCTCCTGGAACTCATGTCCATTGAATCAGTGATGTTATAGAATCGTCTCATCCTTTCCTTCCGCCTTCTCCTCTTGACCTCAATCTTTCCCAGCATAAGGATTTTTTCCAGTGAGTCAGTCCATTGCATCAGGTGACCAAAGTATTGGAGTTTCAGCTTCAGCATCAATCTTTCCAATGAATATTCAGTGTTGATTTCCTTCAAGATTGACTGGTTTGATCACATTGCTGTCCAAGGGACTCTCAAGAGTCTTCGCCAGCACCACAATTTGAAAGCATCATCTCACTAGTAATTCAAACCAGGGAATCATGATATTTTTAATTTACTTTTTTAATGAAGGATAATTGCTTTACAGAAAATAGTTGTTTTCTGTCAAACCTCAACATGAATCAGCCATAGGTATACATATATCCCCTCCCTTTTGAACCTCTCTCTGTCATCTCCCTCCCCATCCCACCCCTCTAGATTGATAATGGATAAGGTTGTGGTAAATATACACAATTAAATATTACTCAGCCATAAAAAGGAACACATTTGAGTCAGTTCTGATGAAGTGGATGAACCCAGAACCAATTACAGAGAGTTAAGTGAGTCAGGAAAACAAAAACAAATATCATATTCTAACACATATATATTGAATCTAGAATAATGATACTGAAAAACTTATTTACAGGGCAGCAGTGCAGAAACAAGCATAAAGAACAGACTTATGGACATAGGAGGGGAGGATAGGGTGAGATGTATGGAAAGGCAATCACATTTTAATGCCATTAACTGCTCACTATTGAAAAGTCTTTGTATTTTAAAAGTTATTTTAGGGTTACAGTGACAACAAGATGGAAAACTATTGATTTTTTTGTTGTATATTTTTTCCTCTATGAAACACATATAGAAAGTTTTGCATAGTTTTCAAGTGTTTCTTTTATCCATCTACTTGTATATATTTAATATACTCACTAATCAATGATAAGTGACAATTGCACATGATTTTTTTTCTTAATATGGGCACACTAATTTCTCAAGACCCACTATCTATTTTTTCCTTCATTGATATTCTAACCTCTTGTCATGCATTCAATAAGTACTCATTGAAGATAGTAAGTATTGATGGTTGGGGACACAAATATGGAGAACAAAATATTTTTATAAATCAAGAGGGGAAATAACAACGTCATAGAGGACATAATCTTCCAAGTAAGAATGTATCATTCTGAATGGCTATTAAGTTAAAAAAAAAAAAAAGAATACACCTTAATCAGCTTCAAAAAAAAAAAAAAAAGAATTTGGTTGATATGGACTTTGACAGATGGTAGGATCTCAGCAAATGACTGCTGCTGCTGCTGCTGCTGCTGCTAAGTTGCTTCAGTCGTGTCCAAGTCTGTGAGACGCCATATATGGCAGCCCACCAGGTTCCTCTGTCCCTGGGATTCTCCAAGCAAGCGTACTGGAGTGAGTTATATTTCCTTCTTCAATCCATGAAAGTGAAAAGTGAAAGTGAAGTCGCTCAGTCGTGTCCAACTCTTTGCAACCCTATGGACTGCAGCCTGCCAGGCTCCTCCATCCATGGGATTTTCCAAGCATGAGTACTGGAGTGAATTGTAATTGCCTTCTCCTCAGCTAATGAATGAAATCTCAAATAAGGCATTTTAGGTTCATTTTCTGAAGTATCTCACAATACATATTTATATAAAAATACATATGGATAAAGGTTTATATTGGGGAAAAAGAAGGTGAGACATTAACATCCTGTATGCCATGGACATGTAAACATAAAATATTCTTTTCGTTAGATCTTAGTTATAGTGATATTTTCTGTAAATGAATTTTAAGAATAGTCTATATCTATCAAACTGAAAAAGTAGATGAAGTCACCTCTGTAGACCACTTCAGACTCTGAGCCAAGCCTGTTCTTGAAATGGTCCCAGAACTGTTATTGGTGTCAATAGTAGTTGTGCTCAGAAGTCTCACCACTGAAACTAACTGATGGACAGGATGTTATTACAAAGAGCAAATCTGTAAAATGTTTCAAATATCAGTAACAGCCAAAAGGGGAAAAATAACAGTTAATCAAATGTCAAAGCAATAGACATTTGCTTTGTCTACCGAGTGTAGAGCCACTTTTGTCCCTAGAAAAGTACATGTGGTTCTTTGTGACTGAGTCAATTTGAGAGGAATATCTCAAGACTAAAATATGTGACCTTTTAATTTTTAAAATAGGAGCTTTAACAAAATGACAAATAAGTTTAATCATTTTTTAAAAAATATCAAGGAAGAAAATAGATGTATGTCTGAGGAAGAAGTAAAAATTAAAAAGAAAATAAAACATATAAAAATAAATAAGCATAGCATTTAGATTTAGATGAATATATATAGTTCAGAAACATAGCCAGGGTGATGACTTCAAAATGTGAATCTGTTTATGTTACCTACTCTTATAGAAATCTGTAGTGTTTTATATCTTTTTTTCTTACAAAAGATATAAAATATCTTAACGTGGAAATGAAGCCTATGCATGTCCTGGCTTCCATCTTCTTCAGCCCTATCTCTATCCTGCCTCTCAGGTCTACACCCTCTTCTCAAGCCTTATACTTTCTTGCAGCTAAGATACCTTATATAAATGATTGAATCTCCTTGGAAGGATTTTCTTTTTTCTCAACTCTTGGGTGCATGCTGAGTTCCTTCAGTTATGTTGGACTCTCTGCAATGCTACAGATTATAGCCCACCAGTCTCTCCTGTCCTTGATATTCTCCAGGCAAGAATACTGGAGTGGATTGTCTTGTCCTTCTACAGGGGATCTTCCTGATCCAGGGATTAAACCCACATCTCTCTGTCTCTCTTATGTCTCCTGCATTGGTAGATGGGTTCTTTACCACTAATGCCACATAGGAAACTCCCCCTTAACCTTTATCTTCCCATTAAATTATCACTTCTTTAAATTAGGATTTCACTAGTGGCTCAGAGGTTAAACTGTCTGCCTGCAATGTGGGAGACCTGGGTTCGATCCCCGAGTTGGGAAGATTCCCTCGAGAAGGAAATGGCAACCCACTCCAGTACTTTTGCCTGGAAAATCCCATGGACGGAGGAGCCTGGTGGGCATGTGTCTATAGGGTCACAAAGAGTCAGACATGACTGAGCGACTTCAGTTTCAATTTAAATAAGTGAATCAAAGAAATTTTCCACTGTTAAGCTCATAAGAACATGTTTCTTTATATTTTGCCCCCACCACCATTAGCCCAGAAGCTCTATATAAAAACCACTTATGTTTTGTTCATTTTGTCTCCAGTGCTTAGCTTTATGCCTATACATTGGGGAAAATCTTCAATAAATATTTGCTAAGTGAAAAAATAAGTCAGATATCAAGACAAATTTTAATAACAATCACTATAATTACTTGTTGAATTACTTTGAAGGCAAGAAGCATAAGAATGTTCACTAGATAAACTGTGACCACAAATCATTAGTTCGTCTCTTCTATTCATAGATGGACGCTACCTACACCTTTCCTCAATAATTATTATTCTATAGGCCAGATACCTATGGAATAGAGACAGCACCACTTTTTTTTTAAAAATTAAAGGATGATTACTTTAAAATATTAGGATAGTTTATGCCATATGGACTTCCCTGGTAGCTCAGATGGTAAAGAGTTTGTCTACAATGCGGGAGACCTGGGTTCGATCCCTGAGTCGGGAAGATTGCCTGGAGAAGGAAACAGCAGCCCACTCCAGTACTCTTGCCTAGAAATATCCCATGGACTGAGGAGCGTGGTGCAGGCTACTGTCCATGGGGTTGCAAAGAGTCAGGCACAACTGAGCGACGATACTTCACTGTATGCCATATATCAACATGAATCAGCCATAGCTATATATATGTCCCCTTCCTCTTAAACCGCTCTCCATTTCCCTCCCCATTCGACCCCTCTAAATTGTCACAGAGCACCGTATTTGGGTTCCCTGCAAGATGCAGAACTCTTATATCTCTATATAATTCCTATTTCCACTATAAAAATATCACCCAATGCAAACAATACAATGCAGATTGTCCATATAGAGATTTACAGTCATGTTCTAAATGGCTTTCGAGAAGCAGAGTAAATACATGAAAAACTTTTAATTTATAGAGCAAGTTCTCTTAACCACCTTAATATGCAAGGAAAATAAACTTTACTATTCATTATATCAATTCCCAGATCATGAGACACTAAAAATAAGCATTGGCAAGGACACTGAGAATGAATCATTAAAACAAAACACCACCACCAACAACAACAACAAAAACAAGAACAAATTATACAAAGGAGAATTTGAAAATATTCTTGATACTTATGATTAGCTGAGCATACTGCTGGGCTGGCACAGGTGGGGGTTGAGGGGGCTGCTTTTAGAGAATCCCAATCATGGAAAGATTCAGGAGATACTGTAAAAAATATTAGCACCTTAGTATTATGAAAGCTTTTAAACAATCCCTTGTTTAAATATGCTGTCATAAAAATTTCAATGGTTTAGAAACAAAAGCTGTTTGTTATTAATATCAGAACCCTTGTGTGCTATCAGAATCTGAGGTCTTCAAGTATAATTAACGAAGAGAATTAATTATCATTATAAAAAAGAAAGAAAGAAAGAAAGCACATTGGGAGAACAAGGGAAAAAAAAAAAAAAACACCAAAAACTGAATGAAAACAAAAATTCAGAAAAGTCCAGAGACACTTAAAAGTGGTGACAACAATTCTTAAAACAGTGGCAGGCAAACTGAACCATCTGTTCCCAGAAACTGAACTTACTGAAGGTGTTTTGGGCCTTTTCAGAATCAACAGCAAATCAAGCATATACTGTAACATATCTAACAGAAACCACAAAATATATGCATAGAATAGTACATAGTGACATAGCAGTGTCCTCAAAATCACTCATTAACGATGCACCTTTGAAGGAAGTGCTATTTTCTTCAAACATTCAACTCTCTCAGAATCAGCCTGAGAAATATTACCACTACATGTCAAGCTATAAAAAATTCAGTATCATATGAGATAATCCATACAAAAATAATACACTGTGTTTACATTGTAAGCAGATATTTTTAATATTATTTTCAATAAATGTTGTGAGACTAAGGAGTTTACTCAGTCATGGTGGCAGAGTTCTTAAATAGTAGATAGAATAAAATTTTGAGAAATAATTATTTGACTCTAAAATTCAGAGATTACTGTAGAAAATGAAAGAAATCTATCAGACTCATACTAATATCTCCAGAAGAATATTTGTGAAAAAAAAAAATCCAGATTTTTTAGCAAGATGCAATTTCTCTCACATCATTACTCATATTTGGACAAAGTGACCCAATGGAAGACAAATATGTTCCTATTCCTAGCATTTTAAAATTGCAATATCTTTTAAAAATCTTTTTACTAGAGTTTACTTCAGTTATGTTTATATTTCAGTCAGCTTTGTACATACTTAAGCATACGATCCATATTCTTCAAATTCCTGTATAGCTTAAAAACATTTTCTTATAAATAAATACTCAGTACTTCTTATTACCCAAATGGAATTCATGTCCCAAATTTACTTTTTTTTTCAGACACTGGTTTTTGGGGGTAGTGAAATGTGGAATGAATCCATCTCTTACTCATGCAAGAAAAATCTAATGTTACATCCAGTTCTAGGGAGGCAGGTCTTAAATTTGAGTAAACCAAATATTAAAATTTCACTATATTTTTTTCTATAATTTTTTCAGAGATCCAAACGCTAGTAAGTTATCATATGACAAAATGACTATTGTTCATCTATAGATGGGTAACACAGCCAGATAATAGGACAGGAGTTTTCTTTGATATTAAATGATAGACTGTTTTACTAAACACAAACAAGGAAGTTGTTATAATAGTTAGTTCTTATACTAAACAAAAACCAGGAAGCCCCTATTATTCCTGCTGCCCTGCTGTGACCACAGTAGAAGCTAACCTAGAGACTAAGCTGTTATAAAGAAGACAAAATCAAAAGAATCCACAGAGAAGCATGACCAAGACTTAAATATTCAGCTTCAAGCCTGTTATACTTCCTCTTTGTGGTAATGTGTTCTCTTATTCTTAATGTTGGTTTAAATCACAGTTTGTGTTAAAATTGATTTAAAACATATAATTTAGTTAATAAAATGTAAGCTGGGTTTTAGAGTGAATATCTTATCTAAGATGTGGGTACAACATGTTAACTGCACAGTAAAATATTTTTTTACTATTTTAGTTTCTATTCAAGAAAAAGATTCAGATATAAATTGTAATATTGTTATCATTCCTAACCCAGTGGTTTAATACAAATACAAATTATATTCAATTAAAATTATTTAGAAAACTAGGTATAATGATACTTTGAACTACATAATAAAATACTACTTTTTTTTTAATTTGTCAAAAAATCAGGATGTGTTCCTTTCTGCTTAAAATGGAATTCAATGGAATCTCATTGCATTTGCAACACTCTTTTCTAACAAAGACTCTTACATAATTTTGATTTATTTGGCCTCAGATATAAGGACCATTTTCTCATACTTCAGTCCTCAGTGAAAATGTGAATTCCTCCAAGAGGATTTACCTTCCCATTCTGTCTAAATAAAATTTCTCTTTCAATTACTCTATCATTCTGCTTACTTCCTTTATAACTTTTATCACCACCTGGAAGTATTTTTGCTTAATTGTTTTTTTACTTGTTTATCCTCATGAGATTATAAATTCTCTCATGACAGGAACCCTGGTTGTTATCCTCAGCATGAAATTCCCAGCAAATAAAACAATGCCTGGCTTACAGTAATCAATGGATTAATATTTACTAAATAAATGAGTGACTGATTAAATGAATGAATATCTCCCAAAACACCAGTCTTTTCCCAGTTTTGTTTCATAATACTATTGATAGTGGTCAACTGGGTTTAAGAAGCCAAACATAAACACATTTATTTGCATGAGATATCCTCCTTCATCTTGGCACTTCTTAATTTTCAGTTTTTAAAGTACAGTTCCTCTTTGAATAATCAGAAAAAATATTTAGAAAGCTTTAAATTAAGCAGGTAGGGAAAATTCAAACTGCATTATTAACTGGAGGTTTTGAATAGCCTGACATGCCTCCGGAGAAATCTATATGTAAGTCAGGAAGCAACAGTAAGAACTGGACATGGAACAACAGACTGGTTCCAAATAGGAAAAGGAGTACGTCAAGGCTGTATATTGTCACGCTGCTTATTTAGCTTCTATGCAGAGTACGTCATGAGAAACGCTGGGCTGGAAGAAGCATAAGCTCGAACCAAGATTGCCCTGAGAAATATCAATAACCTCAGATATGCAGATGACACCACTCTTGTGACAGAAAGTGAAGAGGAACTAAAAAGCCTCTTGAAGAAACTCAAAGAGGAGAGTGAAAAAGTTGACTTAAAGCTCAGCATTCAGAAAAATAAGATTATGGCATCTGGCCCCATCACTTCATGGTAAATAGAAGGGGAAACAGTGAAAAGAGTGTCAGACTTTATTTTCGGGGGGTTCCAAAATCACTGCAGATGGTGACTGCAACCACGAAATTAAAAGACATTTACTGCTTGGAAGGGAAGTTATGACCAACCTAGATAACATATTCATAGAGACATTACTTTGCAACAAAGGTCCGTCTAGTCAAGGCTATGGTTTTTTCAGTAGTCATATATGGATGTGAGAGTTGGAATGTGAAGACAGCTGAGTGTCAAAGAATTGATGCTTTTGAACTGTGGTATTGGAGAAGACTCTTGAGAGTCCCTTGGACTGCAAGGAGATCCATCCAATCCATTCTGAAGGAGATCAGCCCTGGGATTTCTTTGGAAGAAATGATGTTAAGGCTGAATCTCCAGTACTTTGGCCACCTCATGCAAAGAGTTGACTCATTGGAAAAGACTCTGATGCTGGGAGGGATTCCCAATTCACAAAGGATGAGATGGCTGGTTGGCATCGGTGACTCGATGGACATGAGTTTGAGTGAATTCCAGGAGTTGATGATGGACAGGGAGGCCTGGTGTGCTGCAATTCATAGGGTCACAAAGAGTAAGACACGACTGAACGACTGAATTGAACTCCTATTCCAACTGAAAAAAATGTGCCTTAGCAATCTATCCTTAATGAATATCTTGGCAAAGATATTCAATTTCAAAACTGTGATAATTTTTTTCTGTTTACTTTATCTTAAATTACAGTGAAATTCACAAGCACTTAAAAGTACAAAGACTACAAGGCCTTTACTAACACTCATTTCACATCTACAATTACCCAACTATTAACACATGAGAATAATATTGAATATAAACTTTCTAATATGACCATCTTTTAAAATAAAATGAAAAGACTTAGGCAGCTGTCTATACTCAGCCTTTTTAACAACTTGAATTTAAATTGACAATATAATTTATTTTCATCACTGATAATAGTGATGGTGAAGTCACTCAGTCATATCTGACTCTTTGCAATACCATAGACAGTAGCCAACCAGGCTCCTCCATCTATGGGATTTTCCAGCAAGAATACTGGAGTGGGTTGTCATTTCCTTCTCCAGGGGTTTTTCCTGACCCAGGGATTGAACCCAGATCTCCGGAATTTCTTTTCATCACTGATAATAGAAGAGACTAATTCTTAACCTGTGAGATTTCTGAGTTGAAAATGTGTCTGATCTGGAACTGAGCTGCAGGAGTTGCTTGTATATTTTTGAGATTTGTTGTTTGTCAGTTGCTTCATTTGCTATTATTTTGTCCCATTCAGAAAGCTGTCTTTTCACCCTGCTTATAGTTTCCTTTGTTGTGTAGAAGTTTTTAATTTTAATTCAGATCTCATTTGTTTATTTTTGCTTTTATTTCCAGTATTCTGTGAGGTGGGTCATAGAGGATCCTGCTGTGATTTATGTCGGAGAGTGTTCTGCCTATGTTCTCCTCTAGGAGTTATATAGCTTCTGGTCTTACATTTAGATCTTTAATCCATTTTGAGTTTATTTTTGTGTATGGTATTATAAAGTGTTCTAGTTTCATTCTTTTACAAGTTGTTGACCAGTTTTCCCAGCACCACTTGTTAAAAAGATTGTCAGCTCAATTCCAGAAAAAAATAAACAACCCAATCAAAAAATGGGCCAAAGACTTAAATAGACATTTTCCCTAAGAAGACATACAGATGGCTAACAAACACATGGAAAGATGCTCAACGTCACCCATTATCAGAGAAATGCAAATCAAAACCACAATGAAGTACCATTTTACACCAGTCAGAATGGCTGTAATTCAAAAGTCTATAAGCAATAAATGCTGGAGAGGGTGTTGAGAAAAACAAATCCTCTTTAACACTGTTGGTGGGAATGAAAACCAGTACAGCCACTATGGAGAACAGTGTGGAGATTCCTTAAAAAACTGGAAATAGAACTTCCATATGACCCAGCAGTCCCACTGCTGGGCATACACACTGAAGAAACCAGAATTAAAAGAGACATCCCAATGTTCATTGCAGCACTGTTTATAATAGCCAGGACATGGAAGCCACCTAGATGTCCATCAGCAGATGAATGGATAAGAAAGCTGTGGTAAACATACACAATGGAGTATTACTCAGCCATTAAAAAGAATACATTTGAATCAGTTCTAATGAGGTGGATGAAACTGGAGCCTATTATAGAGTGAAGTAAGCCAGAAAGAAAAACACAAATACAGTATACTAACACATATACAGGAAATTTAGAAAGATGGTAATGATAACCTGTATGTGAGACAGCAAAAGAGACACAGATGTATAGAACAGTCTTTCAGACTCTATGGGAGAGGGAGACGGTGGAATGAGAATGGCATTGAAATATGAATAATATCATATAAGAAATGAATCGCCAGTCTAGGTTCTATGCAGGACACAAGATGTTTGGGGCTGGTGCATTGGGATGAGAGATGGTATGAGGAGGGAGGTGGGAGAGGGGTTTAGGATTGGGAACACGTGTACACCCGTGGTGGATTCATGTTGATGTATGGCAAAACCGATACAGTATTGTAAAGCACAATAAAGTAAAATTTAAAAAAAAAATTCCCCAAAAAAGAAAATGTGTCTGATCTGTTGTCATTAGTAAGGACATCTGTTTAATCAGCTACTTATAATGTCAATAATGTATAAACTATGTTTTTTATTCTCTGTATTCTGATGTTCCACATATTGAGTCTTGGTAACCCTGGAGTCTTGCTTGACCCTGCTGACCCTGGTTGATCCTAACAGGGTTAGCCAATTTCTAGAGGTAGCTAACACTTCACTGAAGAGCATGTTTTTCAGATACAAACTAATTCACTCAGAGTCCAGGCCCCTAGCAACCTCCATTATCAGATTTGACGCTATTGGCTGCTATCCATCTGTCCTTATTACCCTGGGATAAGCACCTGACAACTATGCCCTAGCCCCCTCTTGACCAACCTTGTGGTTTTCCAAGACGACTTTTTCTTCTTTGGAACTGACTATTGTCTCCTGTTATGTTGTCACTGTTGTTGTTTTTCTTTAGTCTGTATATCCTGTCTGACTCTTTTGCAAACCCATGGACTATAACCTGCCAAGCTTCTCTGTCCATGGGATTTCTTAGGCAAGAATATTGGAGTGGGTTGCCATTTCCTTCTTCAGGGGATTTTCCTGACTCAAGGAATGAACTTGAGTTTCCTGCATTGGCAAGTTGAATCTTTACCATTGAGCTACCAGGGAAGTCCTTCTGCTGCCATTAGCCTACCTAAATAAAAAAAGACTTGTTAAAACACATATGCTATGATTGTATAACAAGACAGTTATAAAACAAGAATTTCTATGAAGAAAGAAACATGGTGGAAAGTGAAAGTGAAAGTCACTCAATCATGTCCAACTCTTTGCACCCCCATGGACTATACAGTCCATGGAATTCTCTAAGCCAGAATACTGAAGTGGGTAGCCATTCCCTTCTCCAGGGGATCTTCCCAACCCAGGGATGGAACCTAGGTTTCTTGCACTACAGACAGATTCCTTGCCAGCTGAGACACAAGGAAAGCCCAAAAATACTAGAATGGGTATCATATACGTTTTCCAGGGAATCTTCATGACCCAGGAATCAAACCAGGGTCTCCTACGTTGCAGGTGGATTCTTTACAAACTGAGCTACCAGGGAAGCCCAATTAAATTCCTCTAACAGGTTAAAAGAAACCATGAAAGACCCTGAAATTTGGAAATTAAATGAACAACTTTCAGATGTGTAATATGTATATTGTAATAGAGTTTATCAATACTTTAAAAAATTCTATTCACAGATTTTCATAATTTTGCTTTTAATTTGACTTCTAAATTCTGTCATTTTACCTGTAGTCTTGTTATATCACATTTCTTTTTTTTTTTTTTCATTTTAAAGAAACAGCACATAATTTTAAGGGGACTTCTGAGTTACTCTATTATATTTATATTGTTTACCCCTCATATCCAGCATTGTAGATTTTTCCTGATTCTTCCTTCTGAAGGTAGGAATGGGTGTGCCCTAGCCATTTAGAGGTAAAACCAATTGCTTGGGTCTGAGAAACTAAAAATTAGTAAGAAATGTAGAGCATAAATGTGAATCAAGCCCTTCAGAAAAACTAGTGAGAGACATTAAGTACCTTTACCATTACCAGTCAGCCAAAATTTATTATAGCTTTATTTAATGCTGGGCATACTGTTAAGCATTAGGTATATAGACACAAAAAATATGAAGTTTTTAATCTCTATTAGGGTTTGATTAGAGAAACAGAACTCAGTGTATGATATAGGAAAAGGGAATTGTTATAGGAGTTAGAGAGCTGGCTATGACTCTATACAAGGATGTTGCCTTACTGTTTAATGTTGGACCTGAAGCTGTGGTAGGTCAACATAGCCTGCAGCCAGGAAGGAGAGCCGCATATAACTTGGATGAAAGCAAGAATAAACAAAGCATAAGGATAAAATAAAACATACCCTTCGATTTAATCATATCTAAACCTGATGATGTGAGTGACCTGCTGAAAAAGGTACTATCATTTATTGCAGAACTAAACACACACCTGGTCCATGGTATAGAGACATTAAAAGAGGAGAAATCCTGGGAACTGGGAGGCTGATGGACCTGGTAATGTCCTGTGCCAGTTTTTGAGTTAACAGAATGGAGATAATATGTATGATGTTCCAAAGCCAGTGCATAAAATTGGCTTCTCATTTGTTTCCTCTTTTCAAATCTCACACAGATTTCTATTGCGGCTACCCCTACCCTGGACTGGCTAAGAAAAGGAAGTTCTAGCTTGGCTGTATTGGCAAAATAGAAAGCCACCAAAGTCTACCCCTTGTCAAGGTGGCATCACGCCCAACTCCTCTCACTATATTTTACTCTTCAGTAACAATAATAACCAAGTCATGCTTTTACTGAGAACCATACAAGTATCTCTTATTCAACCACAAGCATATTAAATCTCTTCAAAACAGCATAAAGTTTCTCTAATCAAGTTGGGAAACATTCATTTCTAGCTGAATCACACTGACGTTTTGGTAGTTTGTAATGTAACTACTGAAATATGAGATTGACGCTGCTCATGTTAGATTACAGAGGAATGGGGAAGGGAAAGGTGGTAATTGGTTAATGTATTTACAAGTAGGTTCATACCAGAATAGAAAGAAAGTATTTATAAACTATCTATTACAGTTCTCAGTGATGCAACTGCTCATGCTCATAACTGCTGTTTATTAACTATTGATATTTTCATAGACTATTTATTTGACATAACTATCCATCCCAGCAAGCACTTTGGTGATCACAGTTTCGTGCTGGGTAGGGTGATCTAAACTATTCTGCCTGAATGGAGTTACAGTTTTCCATTGCCCTTTATCACTTGTCATAGAAGTACTTAGCCTTCAGGCAATCATCTCCATTGTAGATGTGTTCCTCCTTAACCACATTATTTGGTAGTAACTCAGTTTCTCCAGATAGTTAAGAATTATTCACCACAGCTAGTACAATGATCTCCTTCTTTGTCCATTGATTCACTAGAATGAGGAACCCAAAGTGGCTAAATGGCAATTTCATTTAATGGAATCATTGATGCAACCCTGGCAGAGGCATTCCTTCCTTGTGAGCTAAGATGCCTAGATCAGAAGAGCCCAGATTAGCAATTATTAGAAGCAAAAGTGTTGTTAGCAGATTTCTGAGGCATAAAAGAGAGAGGCCACTTTTATTTTTTCCCTGATTCCCAGACCTGTAAAAACTGGCTAGGAAAAAATGGCATCACACTTTGATACAGTTTGCATATATATATATGTATATATACATATATATATATACATATATAAATATATATATATATATATATATATATACAGTTTGCATATATATGTATGTATGTATGTGTGTATGTATGTATGTATATATGGAGATATATACATGCATATATATCCCAGGAAAATCACCCAAACCCTCAAGATAATACTCAACAAGTGGTGTTATACCTGAGTCATCAAAATGTCATTCTACTATTCTATCCGGTTAAGTGGTTCAGTAGGACAGAAAATATGGTAAAACTAGTCAATTCAATGCACACTATTTAATTATAGTACTTTATTTGCTATAAAATGAGTTACTTGGTCAAAAGCAGCACTTTATGAAATATCATGATGACTAAGGCATTCTGTAAGTACCTGGATAAAGTTCTGCTTAAAAAAAAAAAAAACTATAGAGAGAAAAGGAAAATTCATATTAAAGGTAATTGCTTATCCAGTGTGTATTGCTGATTCTGTTGACACTGTTGGAACTGTTCACTGAGCCCAGGGTAAGAAAGACATGAGCTAAAACTCTGGACGGAGACTCAAGGAGCCATAGGAACTTCCCATAGGAACTGCAGACACAAGTATTCTTTCCTGACTGGCATGGCAGACATAATTCAGGTTTGCTCCTAGCTGATGCAGCAGCCATAGCAGCAGCCATAAGTTAACCATAATGTAGTAATAATGTAGCCACAACATAACCTCATATAACATAATCATGATGTCACTCCAGTGTAGCCCCAGTGCAGCAGCAGCCAGGGCTTTCATGGTGAAACTTATACAGACATACAGCACAAAGGACCCCCTGACCAGGTGAGTAACTCATGATGCGCATTTGCAGTGCTATAAGTGATCTCAGTTGTTATGTAACTGTGCAGAATTATCATTTATAGAACATGGGGCAAGAAGGCATGAGAGTGTGGGGCAAGATAGCCTGACTTATGCCATCTTGTTAATTTCCCCACACAGTTATTTTACAACATTCTGTCTTTTGTGATGGGCATGTTACCATAAGGTGATAGATTGATTCTCAAGGAATGATATTATTTCAGAGGAGACTGGCCACTTATCAGTGACTATCATTAGATATTGGGAGTATAAGTTCATTTTGCTGATCTTATGAATAATACTCTTGCCAACATGACCTCTTACTTTGTGAGGACTGAAGCTGCCTAAATGATCACCTTATTTCACAAAATTATAAGAATACCCTTAAATGAGTGTTACATTTTGGTAAGCATTCCTGAGGGGTACAAAGATGTTTCTATTCTTTACCCATTTATAAATGTCCGCTCGTATATCTTTATCCTAGATCCTATTGCACCAGTTTCCAAGAAATGAAACGCTCGAATCATTCAGCATTACCATTACTCACTAACTAAAAACGAGAATAGATTCATAATTCTGAATATCTCCATTCCAGACCAAAAAAAAAACAAGATGCATTATTTAATGTTTTGCCCACCAAAAGAATTTTGATTCACCACTATCCCTGAAGGACACCATGGAGTGGGACTGTATTTTTGTACTCATTTATTTTCACGTAGTTCTGACATTATTATATAGAACCACCCATCAACCAGAAACATTTTTTCTTAGTTATTATTATTATTTTTTAGATAACTCCTTATGAGGACAAGGTGGCGTACTGAGGAGGAAATATAACAGAAATAGGAGACATAGATATCTAAGTCAAATACCCATGTAAGGTTTTTATGCTTTCAGTACTTATGTGAACTTGATATTTTATAAACTTTGATGATAGGACACTGCTGTGCATACTATTGAATTTTGTATGGGTTTATAGTTCAGATAATCTTCACAGCTTGTTACGATTTTGGAGTCTAGTTCAGTGGAAGAATTCTATTTTCACTGATAGTCTACAAAAAATATCCACCCCAGAGCTTTTATAAAGCCAGAGCTGCATCTTAAATATTTCTCACCTCCTCAGTAAGGGGAATGTCCCTTGGATCATCTTTGGAACAGAGTTTGAAGTTTCCCAACCAGGTATTTTTCATAACCAATAAAGCAGAAATAGATGTCTTTCTGAAACTCTCTTGCTTTTTTGATAATCCAGTGGATATTGACAATTTGACCTCTGGTTCCCTTGCCTTTTCTAAAACCAACTTGAACATCTGGAATTTCATGGTTCACGTATTGCTGAAGCCTAGTGTGGTGAATTTTGAGCATTACTTTACTTGCGTGTGAGATGGATGCAATTGTGTGGTAGTTTGAGCATTCTTTGGCATTGCCTTTCTTTGGGATTGAAATGAAAAATGACCTTTTTCAGGCCTGTGGCCACTGCTGAGCTTTCCAAATTTGCTGGCATATTGAGTGCAGCACTTTCAAAGCATCATCTTTCAGAATTTGAAGTAGCTCAACTGGAATTCCATCACCTCCACTAGCTTTGTTTGTAGTGATGCTTTCTAAGGCCCACTTGACATCACTTTCCAGGATGTCTCACTCTAGGTGAGTAATCACACAATTGTGATTATCTTGGACGTGAAGACCTTTTTTGTACAGTTTTTCTGTGTACTCTTGCCAACTCTTCTTAATATCTTTTGCTTCTCTTAGGTACATATCACTTCTGTCCTTTATCTTTGCATGAAATGTTCCCTTGGTATCTCTAATTTTCTTAAAGAGATCTCTAGTTTTTCACTTCTGTTATTTTCCTCTATTTCTTTGTATTGATCACTAGAGAAGGCTTTCTTGTTTCTCCTTGCTATTCTTTGGAATTCTGCATTCAAATGAGAGTGGGAATACCAGACCACTTGACCTGCCTCTTCAGAAACCTATATGCACGACAGGAAGCAACAGTTAAAACTGGACATGGAACACGGTTCCAAATGGGAAAAGGGGTATGTCAAGGCTGTATATTTTCACCCTGCTTATTTAACTTATATGCAGAGTATATTATAAGAAAGTCTGGGCTGGAAGAAGTACAAGTTGAAATCAAGATTGTCAGCAGAAATAATGACAACCTCAGATATGCAGATGACACCACCTTTATGGCAGAAAGTAAAGAGGAACTAAAAAAGCCTCTTGATGAAAGTCAAAGAGGAGAGTGAAAAAGTTGGCTTAAAGCTCAACATTCAGAAAACAAAGATCACAGCATGTGATCCCATCACTTCATGGATAATAGATGGGGAAACAGTGGAAACAGTGTCAGACTTTATTTTTGGGGGCTCCAAAATCACTGCAGACTGTGATTGCAGTCATACAGTTACCTGTGGTGGACTCATGTTGACGTAATGCAAAATCAATACAATATTTAAACCTCCAATTAA
This sequence comes from Madoqua kirkii, assembly GCA_006408675.1. NCBI lineage: Eukaryota > Metazoa > Chordata > Mammalia > Artiodactyla > Bovidae > Madoqua > Madoqua kirkii. The sequence goes on from SJYC01111743.1 coordinate 19,452, forward strand.
AATAAATAAATTTATATGTAAAAAATAAAAGGATTGCAAAAAAAATAGATAAATAAACAAAATGTAACAATGCACCTTAAAAGTAAATAAGTAAATAAAAGATGCTTACTGCTTGGATGGAAAGTTATGACCAACTTAGAGAACATATTAAAAAGCAGAGACACTACTTTGCCAACAAAGGTCCGTCTAGTCAAGGCTATGGTTTTTCCAGTGATCGTGTATGAATGTGACAGTTGGACTATGAAGAAAGCTGAGTACTGAATAATTGATGCTTTTGAACTGTGGTGTTGGAGAAGACTCTTGAGAGTCCTTTGGTCTGCAAGGAGATCCAACCAGTCCATGCTAAAGGAGATCAATCCTGGTTGTTTATTGGAAGCACTGTGGCTAAAGCTGAAATTCCAATACTTTGACCATCTCTTGCGAAGTGTTGACTCTTTGGGAAAGACCTTGATGCTGGGAGGGATTGGGGGCAGGAGGAGAAGGGGACGACAGAGGATGAGATGGCTGAATGACATCACTGACTCAATGGACATGAGTTTGAGTAGGCTCTTGAAGTTGGTGATGGACAGGGAGGCTGGTGTGCTGCAATTAATGGGGTTGCAAAGAGTCAGATACGACCGAGTGACTGAACTGAACTGAACTGAACCAAGTCTTACATGAGAAATCTGCTGTATCTGTCTAATATCTACTGAAAATTTGGACACCGTCTTTCATAGTATATCAGCCAACTTGAGAAATTTAAACTTCATTTACGATGATCCACCTTTGAGTCCAGAATTTGCAGTCATGCTGAAAGAACAGTATTAGAAATAAAAGTAGAAGGCAAAGTTAAAGGGTTTTGAAGCAAAGCAAAGCAAAATCAGTTTTTATTGACTATGCCAAAGTATTTGACTGTGTGAGTCACAATAAACTGTGGTAAATTCTGAAAGAGATGGGCATACCAGACCATCTGAGGAATTCTGCATTCAAATGAGAGTGGGAATACCAGACCACTTGACCTGCCTCTTCAGAAACCTATATGCACGACAGGAAGCAACAGTTAAAACTGGACATGGAACACGGTTCCAAATGGGAAAAGGGGTATGTCAAGGCTGTATATTTTCACCCTGCTTATTTAACTTATATGCAGAGTATATTATAAGAAAGTCTGGGCTGGAAGAAGTACAAGTTGAAATCAAGATTGTCAGCAGAAATAATGACAACCTCAGATATGCAGATGACACCACCTTTATGGCAGAAAGTAAAGAGGAACTAAAAAAGCCTCTTGATGAAAGTCAAAGAGGAGAGTGAAAAAGTTGGCTTAAAGCTCAACATTCAGAAAACAAAGATCACAGCATGTGATCCCATCACTTCATGGATAATAGATGGGGAAACAGTGGAAACAGTGTCAGACTTTATTTTTGGGGGCTCCAAAATCACTGCAGACTGTGATTGCAGTCATACAGTTACCTGTGGTGGACTCATGTTGACGTAATGCAAAATCAATACAATATTTAAACCTCCAATTAAAATAAATAAATTTATATGTAAAAAATAAAAGGATTGCAAAAAAAATAGATAAATAAACAAAATGTAACAATGCACCTTAAAAGTAAATAAGTAAATAAAAGATGCTTACTGCTTGGATGGAAAGTTATGACCAACTTAGAGAACATATTAAAAAGCAGAGACACTACTTTGCCAACAAAGGTCCGTCTAGTCAAGGCTATGGTTTTTCCAGTGATCGTGTATGAATGTGACAGTTGGACTATGAAGAAAGCTGAGTACTGAATAATTGATGCTTTTGAACTGTGGTGTTGGAGAAGACTCTTGAGAGTCCTTTGGTCTGCAAGGAGATCCAACCAGTCCATGCTAAAGGAGATCAATCCTGGTTGTTTATTGGAAGCACTGTGGCTAAAGCTGAAATTCCAATACTTTGACCATCTCTTGCGAAGTGTTGACTCTTTGGGAAAGACCTTGATGCTGGGAGGGATTGGGGGCAGGAGGAGAAGGGGACGACAGAGGATGAGATGGCTGAATGACATCACTGACTCAATGGACATGAGTTTGAGTAGGCTCTTGAAGTTGGTGATGGACAGGGAGGCTGGTGTGCTGCAATTAATGGGGTTGCAAAGAGTCAGATACGACCGAGTGACTGAACTGAACTGAACTGAACCAAGTCTTACATGAGAAATCTGCTGTATCTGTCTAATATCTACTGAAAATTTGGACACCGTCTTTCATAGTATATCAGCCAACTTGAGAAATTTAAACTTCATTTACGATGATCCACCTTTGAGTCCAGAATTTGCAGTCATGCTGAAAGAACAGTATTAGAAATAAAAGTAGAAGGCAAAGTTAAAGGGTTTTGAAGCAAAGCAAAGCAAAATCAGTTTTTATTGACTATGCCAAAGTATTTGACTGTGTGAGTCACAATAAACTGTGGTAAATTCTGAAAGAGATGGGCATACCAGACCATCTGACCTTCTTCTTGAGAAACCTGTATGCAGGTCAGGAAGCAACAGTTAGAACTGGACATGGAATGACAGACTGGTTTCAAATAGGAAAAGGAATACATCAAGGCTGTATGTTGTCACCCTGCCTATTAAACTTATATGCAGAGCACATCATGAGAAATTCTAGTTTCGAGGAAGCACAGGCTGGAATCAAGATTTCTGGGAGAAGTATCAATAACCTCAGATATACAGATGAAACCATCCTTATAGTGAAAATGAAGAAGAACTCTTAAAGCTCAATATTCAGGAAATGAAGATCATGGCATCCAGTCCCATCACTTCATGGCAAATAGATAGGGAAACAGTGGAAACACCATCAGACTTTATTTTTTATGGGCTCCAAAATCACTGCAGATGGTGACTGCAGCCATGAAATTAAAAGATGTTTACTGCTTGGAAGGAAAGTTATTACCAACCTAGACAGCATATACAAAAGCAGAGACATTACTTTGCCAACAAAGGTCAGTCTAGTCAAGGGTTTGGTTTTTCCAGTAGTCATGTATGGATACGAGAATTGGACTATAAAGAAAACTAAGTGCTGAAGTATTGATGCTTTTGAACTGTGGTGTTGGAGAAGACTCTTGAGAGTCCCTTGGACTGCAAGGAGATCCAACCAGTCCATCCTAAAGATGATCAGTCCTGGTTGTTCATTGGAAGGATTGATGCTGAAGCTGAAACTCCAATACTTTGGCCACCTGATGGGAAGAGCTTACTCTTTTGAAAAGCCCCAATGCTGGGAAAGATTGAGGAAAGGAGGAGAAAGGGATGACAGAGGTTGAGATCATTGGATGGCATCACTGACTCCATGGACATGAGTCTGGGTGGACTCTGGGAGTTGATGATGGACAGGGAGGCCTGGCGTGCTGAGATTCAGAATAGATCTATGAGTTTGGGGACAGTATAAGATGACACCTCTGACAAAACTTATTGTGAATCATTGTTAACAGTGCCTAATACACTGTTCTAGTAATCAGTCTTTAGCAATAGAATATTGACAAGACAAGTCAGAGCAGGAGGGGAAGAAAATGAAGGTTTCCAATTAGGTACAGCAAATGGCAGACTCTTTATTATAGATTTATGGAAGCTGTTCTCTTGGAAATGTCTCTGAAATGCTCATTCTTTGTTAGGTTTTACAAAGTCTCTACATGTATAGGCAGATAGGAGTGGAGCCATTGTAATGTCAACACAACAGCAAACTTGGCTTCATTTATCAGCATAGTCATTAATATTAGGGGTCATAAAAATAAAACAAACAAAACTTTCAAAGTGGAGATAAGTTTATTTGAGGAGGAATAAAAATTAAAAAGTGATTTTTTATTTTTATTTTCACTTTAGAATAACATTTTGCTGCACTTTTAATTTTTTATTAAAATATATATATTGGAGAACTTGAGCTCATGGGGAATTTATTAAATCTCCACTGTAAGTAGCATCAGTAAAACTAAGATTATTTGAAAAATGTATTTTTAGAAAAACTTGATGCTTTTATTAAAAGCAATTCCAATCAATTTTGTGTGTTGAATTGGTCATAAAAATAAAACAAACAAAACTTTCAAAGTGGAGATAAGTTTATTTGAGGAGGAATAAAAATTAAAAAGTGATTTTTTATTTTTATTTTCACTTTAGAATAACATTTTGCTGCACTTTTAATTTTTTATTAAAATATATATATTGGAGAACTTGAGCTCATGGGGAATTTATTAAATCTCCACTGTAAGTAGCATCAGTAAAACTAAGATTATTTGAAAAATGTATTTTTAGAAAAACTTGATGCTTTTATTAAAAGCAATTCCAATCAATTTTGTGTGTTGAATCTATTTTTCATTTGATTGATGTGATTGATTTCTATGAACTGCTTTTCAGCTGAGAGGTTATTTGTGGTATTTGCCACTGAGGTTTCAAAATTAATCATAGGTTAATTAATCATATAACATAGGTTATATGTTATTTCTAAGAAATGTATAATGTCATACTGTTATTTATTTCAGACTTCTCCAAGGACTTTCCTTAGGTTTGTTATCTTCCAATTAAAACGTATGTTAGAGAAAAAAAATGCTATCTTAAAGCAAATATGCTAATATCAAGTGTTAAAGAAGTAAACTCCTGCTTTTATGTTTTGGTTTTGTTTTGTTTTGTTTTAAGCTTGGTTTACTAGGAGGTCAAACACAGTACTACATCTGCATTGAGATCTGATGATGCCAGCTCTTTTAAAATCCAGAACATGGCCTTGAATTGGAACAAAACTTTCCACAGTAAAGATGTCCTTTCAAATAAATGGTCTCTTGCTACAGCTATATTTTCACTAAAGAATAAAATGTTGTTCATTTTAAAGAGGAATATATAATTTTTTTAATGTGTTTTGCTGATCAGAACATACACCCCTCATAAAAATTTATGAGCTGAAATAAAAAACTAACTCCGAGATGTTGCTGTATTTTTGCACATGAGCACACTGCTGGCAACTAACCTCTTTGATTATGCAAAGATGGAATTATAACAAGAATTACTGACAGGCTGGTGGATTTGGAATCCCCAGTTCAAAAGTGGTAAATTGTTCCTTTATGTTCTGTGACAAATGATCTACCTAACTGTTTGGCCATGCAGAGAAGCTTAGAACAAGCAGAGAAACTGACAGGACTGCTGATACTAGTGTAAGTTGATTGCAAGTAAATTTCTACTAAAAACATATTTTTCAGTATACTCAGATGAATATTCTTTCAATTATGAATGTTCCATGAAAAGAATCTTAAAATTACTATCAAGTGTTCTGGTCAGTTCAAAGAACATTGAAGCATTGCATATACTGTTGATTTAGAAATGTATTAGTATGATTAGCATACACATATATACATATATATGGATATGTGTCTGTCTGTATGTATACAATGACTAGTAACAGATAACTGAAATGAAAACATTACCTGTGAAATTTTCTTTCCTTTATGATCTTTGATTTAGGATTAAATATAATAGTAATATATAATCAGGAAACTTCAATTACTTTTCCAAATTTTACACTACCCTGTTAACTATATATATAGTGAGTTGTTTATGTAACGATTGATATTTCTTTTAGATTTCTTAATATCAAAGCTATGATTTCTTATATAAAGTATTTCTAGATAAGTGTTTATTGGGCATTTTACAAATTAAAATGAGTTGGTAAATATCTTGAAAAGGCAAGAGGTTCAGGAGATAGAGTTTAGGGTAGATTTTATGATGTCTTGAGCACCATCAGCTTATAAATAGGTGCAACAAAACCAAATAAGTATGAAGCAGTGTTCACAGCTAGATGTGCAGAAAAATGAAAACCTGAACAATTGCCATGTGTTCAGAGAAAGTAAACTTCTACAAGCGTTAGGAAAAAAATTATTTCAAGGTTGACATTTCTTATGGCTTAAGCCCAGCTTGTTGTTTTTCAGTCACTCAATCGTGTTCTTTATGGCCCCATGGACTGTACTATGTCAGGCTTCCTTGTCCTTCACCATCTTCCAGGGCTTACTCAAACTCATGTCTATTGAGTTGGTGATGCCATTCAACCATTCCATCCTCTGTCATCCTCTTCTCCTCCTACCCTTAACCTTTCCCAGCATCAAGGTCGTTTATAATGAGTCAACTCTTTACATCAGGTGGCCAAAGTGTTAGAGCTTCAGCTTCAGCATCAGTCTTTCCTACAAACACCCGGGATTGATCTCCTTTAGGATGGACTGGTTGGATCTCCTTGCTGTCAAGGGACTCTTAAGAGTCTTCTCCAATACCACAGTTTAAAAGCATCAATTCTTCAGCACTCAGCCTTCTTTACAGTCCAAGTCTCACACTCATACATGACTACTGGAAAAGCCATAGCTTTGACTATATGGAATTTTGTTTGCAAAGTTTATTTATTCATCCCAGATTAGTAAATATAAATCTAGTTTCAAGAACCATCTAATCACATAGAACAGCCATGTGATAATATGGTTGTTCTTTCTGATTATGAATTTCAGATTATTTCTGCATACAGTCAAAAGAGTTGGAAGAGACCTTGCTCAAATTGATTCGATTGCTATTCTTGTACAAGTCAGGGCTCTTTTAGATTCTACATATGTGCAGATGAAGCAAGTTGCTTAGTTCAACTGGAAATTCTTGGAAAGCCTTAGAGACCACTCAGAGTGATTTTTATCAACGTTCATTTATATTCCATGATCCTAGTACTTGTTCTTTAGGAAAGATAAGATAAATATTATTTTCTGTAACATACAAATAATAAAACATAAGTCTAAAATGATGAAATGGTTAAGGTCACATTTAGCTAGAAATAGGATGTGAGTTAACCTTTCTAGGGCTTCCCTATAGCTCAGTTGTCAAATAAGAGAATCTATGTTATTTTTCTAGATTCCACATATGAGCAAATATACAATATTTGTTGTACTCTTTCTGAGTTACTTCACTCAGTATGACAGTCTCTACATATGCTACAATTTCCTTCTTTCTATGGCTGAGTAATATTCCATTGTATGTATGTGAAGCATGTTCTTTATCTTTTCCTCTGTTGATGGACATAATGGTTGCTTCCATGTCGTGACATGTAAATAATGTTGCAATAAACATTGGGGTGCATGGATCTTTCTGAATTATGATTTTTCTCTCAGTACCCAGGAATGGGATTTTTCTGGTTCCGTTTGGAACTCCATGGACTGTAGCACTCCAGGCTTCCCTGTCCTTCATTATCTCCCAACGTTTGCTCAAACTCATGTCCACCGAGTCAGTGATGCTGTCCAAACAATTCATCCTCTACTGCCCCCTTCTCCTTTTGCTTTCAATCTTTCCTGATATCAGTCATTTCCAATGAGTCAGCTCTTTGCATTAGGTGGCCAAAGTATTGGAGGTTCCGCTTCAGCATCAGTCCTTCCAATAAATATTCAGGGCTGATTTCCTTTGGGATTGACTGATTTGATCTCCTTGAAGCCCAAGGGACTCTCAGGAATCTTCTCCAGCACCACAGTTCAAAAGCATAGATTCTTCGGGCCTCAGTCTTCATTATGGTTCAAATCTCACATTCATACATAACTACTGGAAAAACCATAGCTTGACTATATGGAGCTGTATTGGCAAAGTGATGTCTCTATCTTTTAATATGCTAAATGTGTCACAACTTTCCTTCCAAGGGGCAAATCTCTTTTAATTTCATAGCTGCAGTCACCATCCACAGTGATTTTAGAACTCTAGAAAAAAACAGTCTCTGCTTCCACTTTTTCACCTTCTATTGGCAATGAAATGATGATACCAGATGCCATGATCTTAATTCTTTGAATGGTGAGTTTTAAGCCAGCTTTTTCAGTCTCCTCTTTCACTTTCATCAAGAGGCTCTTTAATTCTTCTTCACTTTCTAACATAAGGATGTTGTCATCTGAATACCTGAAGTTGTTGATATTTCTCCCTGCAGTCTTGATTCCAGCTTGAGTTTCATCCAGCCCAGCATTTTGTAAGATACATTCAGGGTATAAGTTAAATAAGCAGAGTGGCAATATACAGACTTGTCATACTCTTTTCTCAATTTTGAACCAGTAAGTTGTTACATTTAAGGTTCTAAATGTTTCTTCTTTACCCACACACAGGTTTGTCAGGAGACATAAGATGATTTGGTACACCAACTGTTTCAGAATTTTACACAGTTTGTTGTGACCCACATGGTCAAAGGCTTTAGCACAGTCAATGAAAAAGTAGATGTTTTTTCTGAAATTCCCTTGATAAATCTATGACCCAACAAACGTTGGCAATTTGATCTCTAATCCCTCTGCTTTTTCTAAACCCAGCTTGTACATCTGGAATTTGCAGTTCATGTACTGCTGAAGCCTGGCTTCAGGGATATTGAGCATAAGCTTAATAGCATGTGAAATGGGCACAGTTGTATGGTAGTTTGAACATTATTTAGAATTTCCCTTCTTTTGGATTGGAATGAAAACAGACCTTTTATAGTCCTGTGATTACTGCTGAGTTTTCTGAATTTGCTGACATATTGAGTACAGGACTTTCTCAGAATCATCTTTAAGTATTTGAAATGGTTCAACTGGAATTCCATCAAATACTAGCTTTGTTGATATTAATGTTTCCTAAGGTCCACTTAGAACTGGACATGGAACAACAGACTGGTTCCAAATAGGAAAAGGAGTACGTCAAGGCTGTATATTGTCACCCTGCTTATATAACTTGTATGAAGAATATATCGTGAGAAACGCTGGGCTGGAAGAAAAACAAGCTGGAATCAAGATTGAAGGGGGAAATATCAATAACCTCAGATATGCAGATGACACTACACTTATGGTCAAAAGTGAAGAGGAAATAAAAAGCCTCTTGATGAAAGTGAAAGAGGAGAGTAAAAAAGTTGGCTTAAAGCACAACATTCAGAAAACAAATATCATGGCACCTGGTCCCATCACTTCATGCAAATAGATGGGTAAACAGTGGAAACAGTGTCAGACTTTATTTTTCTGGACTCCAAAACCACTGCAGATGGTGAGTGCAGCCATGAAATTAAAAGACACTTACTCCTTGGAAGGACAGTTGTGACCAACCTAACAGCATATTCAAAAGCAGAGACATTATTTTGTCAACAAACCTCCGTCTAGTCAAGCCTATGATTTTTTCAGTGGTCATGTATAGATGTGAGAGTTGAACTGTAAAGAAAGTTGACCACTGAAGAATTGATGCTTTTGAACTGTGGTGCTGGAGAAGACTCTTGAGAGTCCCTTGGACTGCAAGGAAATCCAACCAGTCCATTCTGAAGGAGACCAGTCCTGGGTGCTCTTTGGGAGGAATGATTCTAAAGCTGAAACTCCAGTACTTTGGCCACCTCATATGAAGAGTTGACTCATTGAAAAAGATTCTGATGCTGGGAGGGATTGGGGGGCAGCAGGAGAAGGGGACGACCAAGGATGAGATGGCTGGATGGCATCATGGACTTGATGAACGTGAGTCTGGGTGAACTCCTAGAGATGGTGATGGACAGGGAGGCCTGGCATGCTGTGATTCATGGGATCACAAAGAGTTGAACACGATTGAGTGACTGAACTGAACTGAACTGAAGGCCCGCTTTACTTCACATTCCAGTATGTCTGGCTGTAGGTGTGGCCACATCATCATAGTTATCCAGATCATAAAGATCTTTCTTGCATAGTTCTGCATAGTTCTTTAGTGTATTCTTGCCACCTCTTCTTAATTTCTTCTGCTTCTGTTAGGTCTTTACCCTTTCTACCCATTTCTGCTCATCCTTGGATGAAATTTTCCCTTGATATCTCCAAGTTTCTTGAAGAGACATGTAGTCTTTCCAGTCACTTGTTTTCTTCTATTTCTTTGTACTGTTCATTTAAGGATGCCTTATCTATTCTTGCTATTGTTTGGTACTCTGTATTCAGATGGGTATACGTTTCCTTTAATTTTTGTGTTTCACTTCTCTTCTTTCTGCACCTATTTGTAAAACCTCCTCAGACAATACCTCACTTCTTGCATTTCTTTTTCTTTGAGATGGTGTTCGTCACCGACTCCTGTATGATGTTATAGACCTCTGTCCACAGTTCTTCAGGCACTCTATCATATCTAATGCCTTGAAACTATTCATCTCATCCACTATATAATCATAAGTGATTTAACGTGTCATTCTTGAATGGCCGAGTGGTTTTCTTTACTCTCTTCAATTTAAACTTAAATTATGCAATATGAGGTTCAGATCTGAGCCTCAGTAAGCTCCAGGTCTTACTTTTGCTGACTGTATAGAGATTCTCTATTTTCAGCTGCGAAGAATATAATCAAACTGATTTCGGTATTGACCAATTGGTGATGTCCATGTGTAGAGTCATATCTTGGGGTGCAGGAAAAGGATGTTTTCTATTACCAGAGTGTTTTATTGACAAAACCATAAACCTTTGCCCTCCTTCATTTTGTACTCCAAAGCCAAATTTACCTGTTAATCCAGGTATTTTTTGACTTCTTATTTTTGCATTCTTATCCTCTATATGAAAAGGAATTATTTCTTTCGTGTGTGTGTGTGTGTGTGTGTGTGTGTGTGTGTTAATTCTAGGTGTTGAAGATGTTCATTAAACCACTCAACTTCAGCTTCTTCTTCATTAGTAGTTACGATACAGGCTTGGATTACTGTGATGTTGAATGGTTCGTCTTGGAAACAAATCAAGATCATTCTGTCATTTCCAAGACTGTACTGCAGACTATATTGCAATTTCAAATATTGCACTTCAGACTCTTTTGTTGATTATGAGGGCTACTACATTTCTTCTATGGGATTCTTGCCCATAGTAGTAGATATAATCATCATCATAATTGAATTTTCTCATTCCCATTCATTTTAGTTCACTGATACTTAAGATGTTGTTAACTCTTGCCATCTCCTGCTTGACCACATCCAATGTCCCTTGATACATAGATATAACATTCCAGGTTTCTATGCAGCATAGTTCTTTACCACATCAGATTTACTTTCAACATCAGACATATCCACAACTGAGAGTCATTTTTACTCTGGCCCTGAGGCTTCATTATTTTTGGAGTTAGTAGTTACTGTCCTCTTCTCTTCCACAGTAGCATAAAGTACTGTGTCATCTGGCAGTTCTATTTTTAGATTTTAGGCATATTTATTCTTTTCTCTTGACCTTGGATGTGGAATAGCTCCTCTCAGCTGCTCCTGCATCATCGTAGCCTGGCACTCTCAGTCACCACCCTTGACCTTTGGCATGTACAGGAGACAGGGATCAAGATCATCCCCATGGAAAAGAAATGCAAAAAAGCAAAATGACTATCTGAGAAGACCTTACAAATAGCTGTGAAAAGAAGTAAAAAGCAAAGAAAAAAAACAAAGGATATTCTCATTTTAATACAGAGCTCCAAAGAATAGAAAGGAGAAATAAGAAAGCCTTCCTCAGTGACCAATGCAAAGAAATAGAGAAAAACAACAGAATGGGACAGACTAGAGATCTCTTCAAGAAAATTTGAGATACCAAGGGAACATTTCATGCAAAGATGGGCTCAATAAAGGACAGAAATGGTCTGGACCTAACAGAAAGAGAAGGTATTAAGAAGAGGTGGCAAGAATACACAGAACTGTTAAAAAAAAAAAAAAAAAAAAAGGTCTTCATGACCCAGATAATCCCAATGATGTGATACTCACCTAGAGCCAGAAATCCTGGAATGTGAGGTCAAGTGGGCTTTAGAAAGCATCACTACAATAAAGTTAGTGGAGGTGATGGAATTCCAGTTGAGCTATATCAAATCTTGGGAGATGATGCTATGAAAGTGCTGTACTCAATATGCCAGCAAATTTGGAAAATGCAGCACTGGCCACAGGACTGGAAAAGGTCAATTTTCATTCCAATCCCAGAGAAAGGCAATGCCAAGGAATCCTTAAACTATTGCACAATTGCACTCGTCTCACACGCTAGTAAAGTCATGCTCAAAATTCTCCAAACCAGGTTTCAGCAATGCATGAGCTGTGAACTTCCAGATGTTCAAACTGAATTTAGAAAAGGCAGATGAACCAGAGATCAAATTGCCAACATCTGCTGGATCATCGAAAAAGCAAGAGAGTTCCAGAAAAACATCTATTTCTGCTTTATTGACTATGCAAAAGCCTTTGACTGTGTGGATCACAATAAACTGTGACAATTCTGAAAGAGATGGAAATATCAGAGCACCTGACCTGCCTCTTAAAAAGCCTCTATGCAGGTCAGGAAGCAACAGTAAGAACTGGATATGGAAAGACTGGTTCCAAATAGGAAAAGGAGTACATCAAGGCTGTATATTGTTACCCTGCCTATTTAACTTACATACAGAGTACATCAAAAGAAATGCTGGGCTGGAAGAAGCACAAGCTGGAATCAGAATTGCAGGGAGAAATATTAATAGCTTTAGATATGCAAATGACACCACCCTTATGGCAGAAAGGGAAGAGGAACTCAAAAGCCTCTTGATTAAAGTGAAAGTGGAAAGTGAAAAAGTTGGCTTAAAGCTCAACACTCAGAAAACGAAGATCATGGCATCTGATCTCATCACTTCATAGGAAATAGACGGGGAAACAGTGGAAACAGTGTCAGACTTTATTTTGGGGGGCTCCAAATCACTGCAGATGGTGATTGCAGCCATGAAATTAAAAGATGCTTACTCCTTGGAAGGACAGTGGTGACCAACCTAACTAGTGTATTCAAAGGAGAGAGATTTCTTTGCCAACAAACGTCCATCTAGTCAAGGCTATGGTTTTTCCAGTAGCCATGTGTGGATGTGAGACCTATTCTCTGTGCCTTACACATATTTTATAAACTTTATAATATGTCAATTCAATATTTTTCCAATTTATTTTATTTTTTAATATAAAGGAAAGTGATAATAAATCAAATTCACCAAAATTAAAAGTAGATCCATAGATTTAAAAATAACAATTAGAGTCATTTTCATTTTGGGGGCAATATCATATCATTTATCTCTTAAAACATAAATAATTTATAGTATTTTGTAATGAAAGAACTTTAGAAATCAAGCAAATGATTTCATCTGTAACACTGAACTGCATATGAGCCTGAAGAATGAGAATCAGTGATGACGGACAATTCAAACAGCAGGTGAGAAATAAGAAGAACAAAAATAATTTAAATAGATAACTGAATGTCAATGCATTATTTATTATTAACTTCAATATAGTCAATGTTTAACCATGCAGAAATCAGAAGAAAATGTTAAACACTTCATATCACATCTCCTAATGCTACCAAGTCTAGATGTTAAAAATACACTGAAGAAGGCATTATAGTTAAGCTATTGCAAATGAAGTATGACTTCTTACATCAATAGAGAAACTTCAAATAACTCAGAGGAGGGTCATTTAGTTTCTCTATAATTTCTTACTAGATAACATACAATTGTGGCACTTCAAAGTGTCTGGAAGAAAGAAAAAAATAATTTTCCTCCCTCTGGTCTTAGACTATTTCCATTTCCTACACCTCTTTTTCACTATGTATATTCTGACACTGGAGTAAACTATGTATAAGTGCCTTGGGACGTATAATCACCAGCATCAGGAAATCTGAAACACTGAGATGCATAAATCATTGTCAAGTGGAAAACTGTCTAATATTGTTAGTAAAGAGAACACAAAAGGGAAAATTTGATCAATTTAAGGAACCTCAAGGCATTCATCTAAATGATGTAAACATCATTCTTTTCAGAGAAAATCTTCAGTACCTCAGAGATAAGCACAATCATATACAGAGATAAGCACCAGCATATACACCATACAGCAATCATACACCATACATCAGGACTTTGGATTAATGAAGAAATAAAACTGAGGTGCCATCGAGCCTCTCTGTCACTTCCTCCTGCTTTAGACACATGCCTGCCAAGAGGTACTGAGTATATGACATCTCAAGACCTTTAAAGAATATATTTATAGTATTTGATAGTAAGAATTTATGAATAAAACTGCTTAAATATATTGAATAATAGCTAATTGCCAAATATTTAAAATAGATCATCTAAAAACCTTTTCATCAGTTTTGCAAAGTAGATATAATTAACACCACTCTAAGAACAGTACAGCTGCAGATGAACAAAATTAAATACTCCCCCCCTCCTCTGATCAAATTGCCAACATCTGCTGGATCATCGAAAAAGCAAGAGAGTTCCAGAAAAACATCTATTTCTGCTTTATTGACTATGCAAAAGCCTTTGACTGTGTGGATCACAATAAACTGTGACAATTCTGAAAGAGATGGAAATATCAGAGCACCTGACCTGCCTCTTAAAAAGCCTCTATGCAGGTCAGGAAGCAACAGTAAGAACTGGATATGGAAAGACTGGTTCCAAATAGGAAAAGGAGTACATCAAGGCTGTATATTGTTACCCTGCCTATTTAACTTACATACAGAGTACATCAAAAGAAATGCTGGGCTGGAAGAAGCACAAGCTGGAATCAGAATTGCAGGGAGAAATATTAATAGCTTTAGATATGCAAATGACACCACCCTTATGGCAGAAAGGGAAGAGGAACTCAAAAGCCTCTTGATTAAAGTGAAAGTGGAAAGTGAAAAAGTTGGCTTAAAGCTCAACACTCAGAAAACGAAGATCATGGCATCTGATCTCATCACTTCATAGGAAATAGACGGGGAAACAGTGGAAACAGTGTCAGACTTTATTTTGGGGGGCTCCAAATCACTGCAGATGGTGATTGCAGCCATGAAATTAAAAGATGCTTACTCCTTGGAAGGACAGTGGTGACCAACCTAACTAGTGTATTCAAAGGAGAGAGATTTCTTTGCCAACAAACGTCCATCTAGTCAAGGCTATGGTTTTTCCAGTAGCCATGTGTGGATGTGAGACCTATTCTCTGTGCCTTACACATATTTTATAAACTTTATAATATGTCAATTCAATATTTTTCCAATTTATTTTATTTTTTAATATAAAGGAAAGTGATAATAAATCAAATTCACCAAAATTAAAAGTAGATCCATAGATTTAAAAATAACAATTAGAGTCATTTTCATTTTGGGGGCAATATCATATCATTTATCTCTTAAAACATAAATAATTTATAGTATTTTGTAATGAAAGAACTTTAGAAATCAAGCAAATGATTTCATCTGTAACACTGAACTGCATATGAGCCTGAAGAATGAGAATCAGTGATGACGGACAATTCAAACAGCAGGTGAGAAATAAGAAGAACAAAAATAATTTAAATAGATAACTGAATGTCAATGCATTATTTATTATTAACTTCAATATAGTCAATGTTTAACCATGCAGAAATCAGAAGAAAATGTTAAACACTTCATATCACATCTCCTAATGCTACCAAGTCTAGATGTTAAAAATACACTAAGAAGGCATTATAGTTAAGCTATTGCAAATGAAGTATGACTTCTTACATCAATAGAGAAACTTCAAATAACTCAGAGGAGGGTCATTTAGTTTCTCTATAATTTCTTACTAGATAACATACAATTGTGGCACTTCAAAGTGTCTGGAAGAAAGAAAAAAATAATTTTCCTCCCTCTGGTCTTAGACTATTTCCATTTCCTACACCTCTTTTTCACTATGTATATTCTGACACTGGAGTAAACTATGTATAAGTGCCTTGGGACGTATAATCACCAGCATCAGGAAATCTGAAACACTGAGATGCATAAATCATTGTCAAGTGGAAAACTGTCTAATATTGTTAGTAAAGAGAACACAAAAGGGAAAATTTGATCAATTTAAGGAACCTCAAGGCATTCATCTAAATGATGTAAACATCATTCTTTTCAGAGAAAATCTTCAGTACCTCAGAGATAAGCACAATCATATACAGAGATAAGCACCAGCATATACACCATACAGCAATCATACACCATACATCAGGACTTTGGATTAATGAAGAAATAAAACTGAGGTGCCATCGAGCCTCTCTGTCACTTCCTCCTGCTTTAGACACATGCCTGCCAAGAGGTACTGAGTATATGACATCTCAAGACCTTTAAAGAATATATTTATAGTATTTGATAGTAAGAATTTATGAATAAAACTGCTTAAATATATTGAATAATAGCTAATTGCCAAATATTTAAAATAGATCATCTAAAAACCTTTTCATCAGTTTTGCAAAGTAGATATAATTAACACCACTCTAAGAACAGTACAGCTGCAGATGAACAAAATTAAATACTCCCCCCCTCCTCAAGATCACACATCTAATAAATATGGAATTTGAGCTTAAATATCCCTGACTAGAGAGTCTGCATATTTTCTACTACATTCAACTTCTTCATGAAATTACACTAAGCTGTGAAAATTAGTTTACT
>SJYC01111744.1:0-39779 GCA_006408675.1 Madoqua kirkii
TTCTCCTCCCTCCTTCAATTTTTCCCAGAATCAGGGTCTCTTGCAATGAGTCAGTTCTTAGCATCAGGTGGCCAAAGTATTGGAACTTCAGCTTCAGCTTCAGTCCTTCCAGTGAATATTCAGGACTGATTTCCTTTAGGAATGACTGGTTTGATCTCCTTGAAGTCCAAGGGACTCTCAAGAGTCTTCTCCAATACCACAGTTCAAAAGCTTCAATTCTTCAGCTCTCAGCTTTCCTTATGGTCCAGCTCTGACTATTGGAAGAACCATAGCTTTGACTAGACAGACCTTTGTCAGCAAAGTAATGCCTCTGCTTTTTAATATGCTGTCTAGTTTGGTCATAGCTTTTCTTCCAAGGAGCAAACGTCTTTTAATTTCATGGCTGAAGTCACCATCTGCAGTGATTTTGGAGCCCAACAAAATAGAGTCTGTCACTGTTTCCATTGTTTCCCCATCTATTTGCCATGAAGTGATGGGACTGGATGCCATGATCTTCGTTTTTTGAATGCTGAGTTTTAAGCCAGCTTTTTCACTCTCTTTTTTCACTTTCATCAAGAGGGTCTTTAGTTCATCTTTGCTTTCTGCCATAAATTCGTGTCATCTGCATATCTGAGGTTATTGATATTTCTCCCAGCAATCTTGATTCCAGCTTGTGCTTCATCCAGTCTGGCATTTCGCATAATGTACTCTGCATATAAGTTGAGTAAGTAGGATGACAATATACAGCTTTGACATACTCCTTTCTCAATTTGGAAACAGGTGACTATTTACACATTGGTTTAAAACTGTCTCCCAGATCAAGATTTAGAATAGCTGCAGCAGCTCAGAAAGTCTTTCATACTCCTGCCCCATCACTGTTCTGACCTCTATAAACATTGATACGTGGTGCCTCTCAGTGAGCTTCATGTAAATTCATGTGGAATCTACTCTTCTGATTCTTGCTCAATATAGTGTCTGAGATTCATCCCTTTTCTTAATATATAGAAAAGTTGTTTGATATATTGTAGTTCCTATGTATGTTCTTAATATATAGAAAAGTTCAGTTTTTTTTCTTTTCTATGAGGTACTCTTTTGTATGAATACATCACAATTCATTTATCCTTAATGCCATTGATATACATTTGGATTGTTTCTTTTTTAAAAATAATGAATAAAGCTGGCCTGGAAATTCCTATGCATGTCTTTTGCTGAACATATGCACTCATTTCTTTCAGGACTGAAATTGCTGGCCAAAGGGAAGATTCATGATTAGATTTAGCTGATACTAATAAACAGTGCTAAGCTGATACTACTAAACTATATGTACACTTCCACCAGTAGTGCTGGAGCTTTCCAGTTTCTCTACATCTTCACTAACCCTTAGTGTTGTTAATCATTAGAAAGGTTAGCAGTTCTGATGATTGTGTAGTATTATCTCATTGTGGTTTTAATTTGTGTTTCCTTGGTGAGTTGAATACCTTTCCTTATGCCTGTTGGTTATTTGGTTAGTGTCTTTTGCATATATGAGTCCTTTCTTGGTTATATGAATTGCAGATACCCTCTTCCAGTCTGTGTCTAGCCTCTGTATTGTCTTACTATTTTTAGATGAACAAAAGATCCTTGAGCTTTTAGAGGACTTGGGCAGAAAAGAGAGGGTTTCAAATATATTCTCTAGTGAGAACCTATGGTACAGTATAATGTTATGGTAAAATGCTTAAATTATAGGTACAGGTAGAAAATAGAACAGTGAAGAATAAGGTAGTAATTGTATAGTAGATAAGTATAGGAAAAGCAAAGAGGAACTAAAGAGTCTCTTGATGAAAGTGAAAGAGGAGAGTGAAAAAGCTGGCTTAAAACTCAGCATTCAAAAAATGAAAATCATCCCATCAATTCATGGGAAATAGATAGGGAAACAATGGAAACAATGACAGACTTTATTTTGCTGGGCTCCAAAGTCACTGCAGATGGTGACTTCAGCCATGAAATTAAAAGACACTTGTTCCTTGGAAGAAAAGCTATGACCAAACTAGACAGCATATTAAAAAGCAGAGACATTACTTTGATGACAAAGGTCCGTCAAGTCAAAGCTATGGTTCTTCCAGTAGTCATAGTTGGACCATAAGGAAAGCTGAGAACTGGAGAATTGATGTTTTTGAAGTGAAGTATTGGAGAAGACTCTTGAGAGTCCCTTGGACTGGAAGGTGATTCAACCAGTCCATCCTAAAGGAGATCAGTCCTGAATATTCGCTGGAAGGACTGAAGCTGAAGCTCCAATACTTTGGCCACCTGATGCGAAGAGCTGACTCATTAGAAAAGACCCTGATGCTGGGAAAGATCAAATGCAAAAATAGAAGGAGGCAGCAGAAGATGAGATGGTTAAATAGCACCACCAACTCAATGGACATGAATCTGAGCAAATTCCAGCAGATAATAAAGGACAGAGGAGCCTAGTGTGCTGCAGTCCATGGGGTTGCAGAGTAGACACAACTGAAGGACTAACACTTTCGCTTTTACTTTTCACATTGAATTTAGGAAACGGCAAGTCAGTTGGCACAGTTGGTATCTCTAATACCCAATCTTTCACCCTTTCCCCAGCATGGCCTCAAGACAACCCCTTTGAGGGAGAGTTTGGGTCTACAGAGTGGATGTGCTTACCCAGAATCCCACCCTTGCATTCTTTGGAGACTGAAAGAGAAAGTACTAGGCCTTCAGACCTGACACTGAGAGTCTGGCCTGGGCTGGGGGCTCCAGGATGCGTACCGGGTGGACTGGCATAGAGGGGACATCAGGGAAGATGCTGTGAGAGGTTCTCTGCACATGGCTAATATCTTGCCCAGTCCTGTCGGATCTGGGGCTACCTCTCTCGAGAGGAGTCTCGACACTGCAAGCAGAGAGAGTACCCCACAGATTCTTCTCAGATATTTCCCTCAGGAGAGAAAAGCGGAAGCTTCATGAACTAAAGAGCATAGTAGGAACATGAGGGAGAGAGAATGACTCCTCCTGCCACCTTGTCGTCTTCTGTGTACACCCCAGCATTGGTGAGTAGATTGGAGGCACAACCCAAGCGGTAATGCCTCTCAGTCTATGGTTGCACTCTCAGGAGGAAGCACACTACGTGTGCATCATGCTTTTTCCACTGTTAGAATTCTGACCATCTTCACCATTATAAAGGGGATTTCTCCAAATTAGCGTCGTGCTCATTACCAGGTCTAATAGTCTGAAGTCTTAACCACAGCAGGCGTTCAGTCTCACTGTGATGGTTCTGCCCCACCCTCAAACCACAAAACCTGATACTGCAGTGATTACCCACAAACCAAAATGCCCATAAAACATGGTTTCTGAGATCTTAATCTTTGGAGGGGAAGGCGGGAATTTAACAGGTCTCTTAAAAAGCTGGCAAGAGCTATGGTCTCTTCTGTCAATTAAAAGTACATCCAATAGAATTCTCTGCATTGTTCCAAGAGACCCATAAAAGCCCTAACCTCAAACACTGGAGCCCTTAGGATGCCTGGGACCTCGGTGAAAACCCCCTGTAATTGGATTAAGAGAGTAACTCTGCAGATTTTAATTTAAAACTCAATATACTTTTAAAATACAATAAAAAGGAAAACAAAAACCATAATCCATTTATCCAGAGCTGATTAAGAACTTGGGGTGGTAGCTTTCAAACTAGCCAGTTCTTTGTTTTTAAATTACTTTGCTCTTCTGTTCATTTGCACTTTTATTCTTGTTTAAAAGTTCTTACATGACTTAGAACCATGAGAAAAAACAGAGGTGAAATTTCAGCCTGTGATTCTTTTCCATTCCCAAGCTCTTTCTGTCAGTGTCACGTCACCCACAACTTGTAGGATGAATTCATTATTTGTATTTAATAGATTTATTTTTGCCAATCTAAGTGGAAATTTTTGAAATATGAAAATAAAGTTTTTATTAGTTACAGATAGATGAAAAGTAACAAGTTTTTCTCAGTATGAAATATCTGATCATTTAAATATTTACATGAATCTTTCATTGAAGTAAATCATCTTGACACTTTATGTAACATTGCTAAGTTTGAATTTGAAAAGCTATATTTTATTCACAGCAATGAATATAGAAACTTTAATATATACCAACAAGCTGGGCTTCCCAGGTGGCTCAGTGGTAAAGAATTCTCCTGCCAATGAAGGAGACACAGGAGACTTCAGTTCAGTCCCTGAGTCCAGAAGATACCCTGCATAGGGAATGGCAACCCACTTCAGTATTCTTGCCTGGGAAATCCCATGGACAGAGGAATGTGATGGGCTATAGTCCATGGGCTCAGAAAGAGTTGGACACGACTTATAAACTGAACTATAAGCTAATGAGCAGTTTGGATTGAAATGGGTGACAGTCAGATAATCCTCAGATTTTCATCCTTGGAGTCCAGTACCATTGATGAATGACCATGAGGCTGTTTAGAGGGGTTGGCACACACAGTTGAAGGATGCTGAAAGGTGTGCAGAGCTTTGCATATTGCTTGCTGTTGTTTGTTTTAGTCACTAAGTCACTTTGCCTCTTTTGTGACCCCATGGACTGTAGCCTGCTAGGCTTTTCTGTCCATGGGATTCTCCAGGCAAGAATACTGGAGTGGGCTTCTGTTTCCTTCTCCAGGAGATCTTCCCAACCCAGGGACTGAACCTGAGTCTCCTGCTTGGCAGGTGAATTCTTTGCCCCTGAGCCACCTGGGAAGGTTTGCATATTGCTTACATGTGGCCTATGAAGAATTTACAAGTGTGCTTCCCAATCTAGCCCCTGTTCCCTACTCTCCAGTTCCCTGGCACAGGTCAGGGTGGAGCCAAGGCCTGTGTTCTCAGCCATAAATGGAAAGGAGGGATGTGGTAAAATGGCAGTCCTTAGGGTTGGCAGTGTGGGCAGCAGAGTGATCCCCAGTGGCAGGCTTTCCAAGAAGTCTGTAATCAGGTGACAATGGAGAATACGTACTTGGTACTGAACACTGAGAATTGTGACTCTTGAAAGGGTCTTCTTTGTAGACAAGCAAACTAGACTGTCATATGGTTACTTGAGAGAAGCTCTGGCGCTCCAGAAGACAAGGCACCACAGTCGGGGGCTTTCCCTCTGCTAGGTGGTGCTAGCAGTAAAGAACCTGCCTGCCAGTGCAGGCAGATGTAAAAGACACAGGTTCAGTCCCTGGGCTGGGATGATCCCCTGGAGAAGGGAATGGCAATCCACTCCAGTGTTCTTGCCTGGAGAATCCCATGGACAGAGGAGCCTGGTGAGCTATGGTCCATGGGGTCGCAAAGAGACACAGCATAAGCGACTTAGCACATACACACATGCAGCCCAGTGGCATGCTGAGGGCTGCCTTTGAGTGATGCATCACAGTTCCCTGCTACAGATCCATGGCCTTGCTTCAGAATCCTAGGAGTCTGTGCCATGGCTCCTTTGCTGATGCTGGCCGTACACTCCATGTAGCATCTTTTCCCATTACAGATATCACTAGTACTTGACCTGCCAGGTCATTTGGCCCATTTGGCAGGGCCACTTACATCATCCTCTGTTTGCAAAGCACCCTGATAATGTTTCAAGTCACTTGAGAAGTGAGTGGAAGCTGGATCTCTTTGTATAGAATATGTTGCCCCCCAAATCTGCTGAGGGCTGAGAAGGTTTGTATTTCCTTCTTGGTGGTAGGAGGAATGTGATTTGTCCCATCTCTTGAAGAGGATTTCCTCGTGTTATTGGCTGACTACATGATTTGCAAAATGAAAGTGTAGACCCAGGGACAGGGACAGGGAAGTTGTGGTACGCATGTGCCCATCATCCTAACCCACAGCAGATGAATGATCCCCCAAGAGATTTCAGCCTCTATGCCTGGGCATGGTTGGTGCCTAGATCAGGAGTCCCCTTATTCTAAGCATCAAGCTGGAAGCCACTTATAACTTTAACAAAACCAAGCCAGTGCATTGACACATGAGGTCCTCATGACCACCCTTTGTGATGGAAAATAAAAGTTACGGGACACTTGGCCTGGAACTTTACAATTAGTATATACTTAGGCACTTTACAGTTAATATACACTTTCCCTTTCATTGACTAATTTGGTGCTTATTTTCCTGTCCTTTGTTCTTTTGCAGTGTACAGCTGGGCAAAACTGATTATTGTAATTTTCTGAATGCAGCATGCTGTCTCCGTTGTTTGTCTTTTTCCTCAGGATGTGGCTATTCTGAAATAGAAAGCTCTTTCACATTTTCATCTCTTAAAACTCTCGAGACAGAAATCAATCCTCTCCCTTTGCCCAATGGGAATGGGTGGCTTTGGCTAATCAGATCACGTAGAACTGGGTAACTTGCTGAATTACCTTCCTAGACCAGTAGGGGTCAACCAGTTGACCAAAGTGTGTGTGTGTGTGTGTGTGTGTGTGTGTGTGTGTGTGTGTGTGTATGTGTGTGTGTGAGAACCAGTTGACCAAAGTGTGTGTGTGTGTCTCCCACATTTCATACAGAAATTGCCTGTGCACGTCTGTGACAGATTTCATGGAAGTCCCAGAAATATGGGAATCATAGAGCAGATGCCCTTCTCTCTTTTGCTAAACTTTATCCCACAACAGAAGGAAACAATCCTCTGTCTCATTCTGCTTCTTTTTCACCCTTTGTTCCCCACTCCTGATCTAGTATCTCAGACTTTCTGAGCCAAACTCATTTTCTCAGCTTGAAGGAGAAATGAGAGGCAATCTTTCTGGTGTGTCTGGAGGTCCGTGTAAGAACACAATGAAGGAAAAGCTCTTGTTAACTTGGCATTTGGGCCCATTTTTATGCATTACATCACTGCTTTCAATGCTTGTCTTCTATCCTATATGTTTGCATACCCAGGAAAACACACAAACACATACACACACCCTGGCACTACTGGGGATATGGTCATATTCTTCCCACATCCTGCTGGTTTTCCCTAGCTTCCCCAGAGGCCACATAAAAAGTCTTCCTGTATATTCTAAATATTTGCTGAAGACTAAAGGGGAAAGAATGTGAGTGAATTTTGCATATTGACAAAACTGCGTTTCTTTTTTGAAAAGCTGAAGTGTATTTATGTTTCTTGAAAATTCAGAAAAGCTCAGCTTCTTTTTTATTCCTTCTCCATGTTGTCAATCTGATTGTGATTGGGTCCAGTAACCCTTCTCCTCCTTCACCATCGCCCCCCTCCCCAATTTCACCAACCCCTTCCTGCCCCGACAAACCACAAAAACTTAAATGAATACTGAAGTTTTAAGCAGGAAGAGATAGGGCTTGAGTGAGATGAAGTAAGGCTTGAGTGAGAAAATGATATTTGAATAAAGTCTTGAAGAAGTGAGAGAGTGAGCTTTGTAGCTAGTTATATTTGAGGGAGGAACATTCCAGGTTTAAAGAATAGCTTGGGAAAAAGCCCTGAGATAGGACTTTTTTTATTAAGAATAAATGAGAAGAGTAGTGGGGGCCAAGTACTGTGGGAATAACCTACCCCATTACAAAGAATTTGACTTTTACCCTGAGTAAAATGGAAACCAGTGGTGAGTTTTGGACAGAGGAATATCCTGATGTGGTTTACAGCTTCAAAGAAGCAGGTGACTTGTTAGGGGGTGTAGTCACAATGGGAATATGGATTTCTATTTTTATATATAGCTTTATAGCCATCTCTAAGAAGGGATAAAATATTTTCAGCATCTCCTCTGTACCCCCTTTTCCAGGTGATTTTCATCCACAAAGGTAACAACTACTTTGACAAACAGATTTGTTTTCCTCTTTTTGATACTACATAGATATAAATCAGTAATGTAGTCTCTTTTATGTCTGGTGTTTGTTGTTCCATAGTTTTCTCCCGTTATTGGATATGTTCAGTTCAGTTCAGTTCAGTCGCTCAGTCGTGTCTGACTCTTTGCAACCCCGTGAACTGCAGCATGCCAGGCCTCCCTGTCCATCACCAACTCCCGGACTTCACTCAGACTCACGTCCATCGAGTCAGTGATGCCATCCAGCCATCTCACTGGATATGTTAGGATTTCATTCTTTTTCATTGTTGTCTAGTAGTCCAGGATATAAATATGCTACAATGTATTCATTCTCTTATTGATGGATATTTCATTGTTTCCAATTTTTGGCTTTCATGAGTGAGGTTGCTATGAACATGCTTGTGGATATCATTTGGTGATCAACTGCATTCATTTTTCTTGAGTATGTACCTAGAAGTGGAATTACTGAGTAATAGGTTAGGTATATGTACAGGTATGTGGTACAGTTTCCCAGTGCAGCTGAACCACTTTAAATTCCTACCAGCAAGGAAGGTATTAATATGTTGTTGCTGTTGTTCAGTCATTAAGTTGTATCCGACCCCACGGACTGCAACGTGCCAGGCTTCCCTGTCTTTCACTATCTCCTGGAGTTTGCTCGAACTATTGTCCATTGAGTCAGTGATGCCATCCAACCATCTCATTCTCTGTCACCCCTTTCTCCTGCCCTCAGTCTTTCCCAGCATCAGGGTCTTTTCCAGTGAGTCAGCTCTTCACATCAGGTGGCCAAAGTATTGGAGCTTCAGCTTCAGCATTAGTCCTTACAATGAGTATTCAGGGTTGATTTCCTTTAGGATTAACTGGTTTGATCTCCTTGTAGTCCAAGGGACTCTCAAGGGTCTCCAGCACCACAGTTTGAAAGCATCAATTCTTTGGCGCTCACCCTTCTTTATAGTACAACTCTCACATCCATACATGACTACTGGGAAAACTATAGCTTTAACTGTAGGGACCTTTGTTGGCAAAGTGATGTCTCTGCTTTTTAATATGCTGACTAGGTTTTTCATAGGCAAATATTGTTGATCATTTAATAATTAATAATAAAATAATATTAATATGGGTATTCATAATATTAATACGAGTACTCCGTAACCCCACATCCTCAGCAACACTTGAGATTATTCATCCTTCAGCTTTAACTTTCCTGGTAGTTAACTTTAACTACCAGGAAACTGGTAGTTAAATACCAGTCAAATAACAATACCTTAACTGGTAGTTAAATACCAGTTAAATACCAATACCTTAACTTTAAGTTTCTTGAGTAAATAATTATGGTTTAATTTCCTGATTAATAGTGATATTGGGCACCTTTTGATGTACATATTGGTCATTTGGATTGCCTTTTTATGAGTATCCCTTCCTTTGCCCACTTTTTATACTGGATTGTCCATCTTTTCTGTTATTGGTTTGTAGGAATTCTTCATGAATTCTGGCTAGAAGTCCTTTGTTAGATATATGTCTTGTGAATACCTTTTCCTACTGTCACTTGTCTGTTTGCTTTTTCAATAATATTTTGATAATTAGAAGCTCTGAATTTTTAATGAAGTCTGTTTTACTAATATTTTCTTTTATTAATGCTTTCTATGCCTTGATAAAAAAGTATGGTCTTGTCTTAATTTTCTAAATAGGAAAGTTATAGAAATGAAAGCAACTTTTTTGGTTTAATCATTTTTCAGGCCTGAAGCTAAACCACTCATTAAAATATCGTGTCTCTTGTCTCTTCCCTCTCCACTTCCTCCCCATCTTGTTTCCCTCCCTCCTCCTCTCCACCTCCCTCCTTCCCTTCCCTCTTTGCCTTCTAATTGTCCTCCTTCTTCACCTTCTCCTCTTTCTTATTTCTTCTTTCTCCTTTTTTCTCCATCAGAAGATAAATTCCTAGCTTCAGTTTTCTGTATTGTATCTGCTGAACCTGCTGATCATTTCCAAGCTGTGCAGAGGCCTGTCCAGCTGAATTACAGGAAAAATGGCCAACAGATTGATCCACTTGCTGTACAAGTGTTTCCCCTTGCTTATACAGCTCATCATGTAAAGGGAATGAGTTCAGCTATTCATAGACTGAATGTAGACACCATAAAGCAAAGACAATATTATTTTATTCCTTACACCATCCAGCATCTTGCATATTTCCAGCACATAGTAGGCACTCAGAAAATATTTTTGGTAGGATTAGTGAATTGATTCTGGGAAAAAAAAAATCAAGAAATAGGTTCTTGTATTCAATATAACAAGGATTTCCTAGGTGTTACTAGTGGTAAGGAATCTGCCTACAGCACAGGAGACGCAGGAGACAAGGAATTGACCCCTAGGTCAGGAAGATCCCCTAGAGGAGGAAATGGCAACCCACTCCAGTATTCTTGCAGGAATAATTCCAGGGACAGAGGAACCTGGCAGGCACACACATTCAATATAACCGCTTAGAAGCTGTCATCATTTCCAGTACAGTGTGGGAGATGGTGTAAATGCTTTTCTGGTCATTCAGTGACTTTCATCTTAAAACTGATGACAGTCTTGGCTAGCATTTGCTTCCTCTTTTTCTTAACAAAAAATACTATTCATTCAAATGCAAATATATATGGTGCATATTTGCTGTCTCATTTGCTCTCGAAAGTTCATTCATCAGAAAAAGAAATCTAATATTCTGGCCCATTAAGAAAAGCCATTCTTATTCAAAGAAATTTCATCAGAACTTTTTATAGTTAATATACACATGGAGGCAGTCTTTGAGTTTGTATTGGGTAGCTATACATGACAAATATGTGCTCTAGAGTATTCTAAACAGGTTGGTATTTTGCTTAAAGATCTGCTTAAAACTGAAGCTTAAATACCCTCCTACTAATTTTTTTGGTGAACCAAGTATAATGTTTCAATTCCTTAGTGCTAAATCCATTGATATACATTATTTTGTACCCCACAGGACTGGGAAATTAAGCTCTGGTTTGAAAACAAGAAAGGCATTCATGGGATTTTTACTTTTTGGCTGAAGTTGCCTGCTTTCTTTTTTTCACTTTGGAAGGTAAATAAATTGCTCAGAGGCTAATCTTAATCTCTTAGTTTTATAGACAAATCAGTAGGATGTAGTTGAAATGGTTCAAGACAATGCACATATGCAATTGATTTAGCTGGTGACAAGAATAGAGAATAACATCTACTTTCAGCCAAGTTACTGCTTTTGTTCTGTTTTATAAAGGCAAACAAAGGTGCCTTATTCTGCCCCATTTTGTGTCTGATAATTTCATGTCATATACGGATAATCTCCATTTACACTTTTCACACATTTTAAATGAACATTTTAATAAGAACTATGGTGATTAAACGGCCTTAGAGTTTTTTAGTTTGTGAATGTATGAGATTAGACAAGAATTACAAACAAAGTCAAGGAAACTTTAACAATACCTTATGGATAAACTTTACTTAAGAGTAAAGCACTAGGGATTTTTTCCTTTTTTCTGAGGTGTGGAGGGGGAGTGAAAGAAAGATGAGCAAGAGGAGGAAATGAAAATTGAGGTGACTGCATGTCTTGCTTGAAATACCAGGGATTATAAAGAATCAGAGATGATTGGGAGGGGGACGGGGAGAGTAAAAACAACTCTCTTCCAATTCATTGTTTCCAGTCTTTTTAGGACTGTTTGTGGAAGACACAGACCATTACATAATAAACATTTTACATAGAAATCATTTTTGTCTGCCCACATAGCTCACTGACAGGTATTAATGGGAGGTGCAGAAATGGGAAGCACAGTTGAGTGGTGTTCAGGTATCTGGGGAAACGGTATCCACTGTTGAGTGATAGAGTGTCTTCATTTTCATATCTCAAAGGCTGGGTGTATTTGCTGGTGCCGTGGGATGCAGCTATGATTTCAGGTGTGGGAACATAATGTCCCCGAAGAACCAGTCCAAGGGGACTTTCTTGTAAAGAAAGTGTTCTAAAGATATTGGAATTGATTACTTCTGTTTATTTCACAAATATTTATGAAGTATGTGCTGTTGTGGGTGCTGGAGAGACAGCAGTGAGCAATCCAGACCCAGATTAATCCCTACACTCATCGAGATTACAGTAGGAGGTGGAGCAGTACCATAAATATAACAAATAAGGGAATTTGATAATGTGTGAAATGGAACATAGAAAAAGAAATTTGAGCAGGGTAAAGGGAATAGGAAATGATGGGGCAAGTGTGTTGTTATTTTAAATAAGATGTATTAGGTGGGTCTCATCAGGAAGGTATAAATGGAGCAAAATCTTGAAGGAATTAAAGATTATGAGAAAATCAGGGGAAATCTTTCAAGGTGGGTAAAACAGCTAGTGATAGTGAAGGAATGAGGAAGCATGCTTGGTGAGTTGGAGCATTAGCAAAGAGACGACTGACTGCCATGGCAGAAAGAGAATTAGAGAAACTGGTGAGACCAGATGCCAAAAGGGTGAAAAGAATGGCCGATGTGGGTAGTGGCCCCTTATCACTGGGAGCCTCATAGGTCATTGTAAGGACTTTGGCTTTTCTCAGAAAAGCAAGAAGTCATTGCAAGGTTGTAAGCTGAGGATCCCGTCATTTTGCATTTTGCTTGATACCCACAGAAGAATGTTATGCAAAAATAACCATTCTCTTGTATCACCACAGTACCTGGTGCATGGCAGTGCTCAGTAAATATTTGTCAAATGGATGAATGAAAATAGCGACCCACCCATTCACAGGTTTTTGATCAATCTGATGATAAAGTGCCTTATTGTGGGATGGTTGTGTTTTCTCTGCCCAGGATGCTATAACGAATTAGACTTTCGATGGAAGGCCTTACATGCCTCCTCTCACCAGCCCTGGGAACCTGCTTAGGGTTTGGCAGCTGTTTCCTGGAGGTCAGAGCACAATAACTGGAAAGGATTTTTAGAGCCTGTGTATGGCTGGTGTCTGTGGCATGCAGGCAGTACTTCTCTTGCTAGCTCCTTCTTTGACTTGAGTGGTTGTTCAGAGGAAGAGGTCTTTAAAATAAGACCTTAATTTTTATGAAGCCCTGTTCATTCACGCCATCATTTTCAGGGTAGCCATGGGTTTTCCAAGGGCAGAATTTTCTTAAAGTGACTGTTGTAGAAAGTATGAATGTACCACACCTCTGTATTACTAAATTCAAGTTTGCTGCACAATAGGCCAGTTTATAGACAGATGAGTTATTGGGACAAGGAATAGTGGCTTTATTCTGAAAGTCAGAAGATGAAGATGGGTAGAGCAGTGTTCCAAAGAACCGTCTTACCTAAGTTAGAATTTAGGCTTCTTTAATACTATACTTTGGCCACCTCACGCAGAGTTGACTCATTGGAAAAGACTCTGATGCTGGGAGGGACTGGGGGCAGGAGGAGAAGGGGACAACAATGAGATGGCTGGATGGCATCACCGACTCAATGGACATGAGTTTGAGCGAACTCCAGGAGTTGGTGATGGACAGGGAGGCCTGGCGTGCTGTGGTTCATGGGGTCCCAAAGAGTCAGACACAACTGAGCCACTGGACTGAACTGAACTGAACTGAATATTAAAAGGGGAGGGAGTATGCTCAGTTGTTGCAAACTTCTTGGTGCTGGAATCTTTTGTTCTTACAACTGTCTACATAGGTCAGGCCACAATAGTCTTGTAAACCTCCAACAAGACAAATGTTACTCTCTATTCTGCAACTTTTTGTCTCTATATGATGGACCAGTGTTATACCTTTAAGGATCAGAGTCTTGAGAATGAACATCCTGTATATTTCAAGCTATAGGCAACATTCTTTACTTGTGGCAAAAGCAACAAAATATACAATAGTTAAACTAAAAGATCCAATATGGAGTCAGATTTCTTTTTCCCTAATACACTTGCTGTTTCTCACCTCTTTGTTTATATAGATGACTCTGCCAGATGGTCATTAACTGTGCTATTTCCATATAGTATCAGTGATATATTTATACCAAATAATGTCTTTGGATACCTCTGTAAAGTTGGAGGTGGTTCTTTTTCTTCTCTTTCTTCACCTCAGTAAGCTGTCACACATTCTTAAAAATAATTGTTGCTGATTTTTATTCCCTGATGTTAACTTTATTGAGTTATAATTTACAGAATGAAATGTACAAATCTTTTTTCCCCACAATTTTAACTATATTAAAGTGTACGGTTTAGTCTTTTATGTATATTCACAGTGTGTGAATCTATCACCACTATCTGATACTAAAATATTTCCATCACTCCAAAAAGGGAGCTGCATAACATTAGTGAAGTGAAGTGAAGTCGCTCAGTTGTGTCCGACTCTTTGAGACTCCATGGACTGTAGCTTACCAGGCTCCTCTGTTCATGGGATTTTCCAGGCAGTAGTACTGGAGTGGATTGCCATTTCCTTCTCCAGGGGATCTTCCCAACCCAGGGATCAAACCGGGGTCTCCCACATTGTAGACAGACGCTTTACCGTCTGAGCCACCAGGGAAGTCCTTACTTTAAAACGTAATCCTTTATTTCATTGTACTTACAGTCAGTTGTCTTGACTTCACATTCTATCTTTGAAAGAAACTCAATCTCTTATTTCTGTTACTTGCCTTATAACACTGGCCAGAATTTCCAAAAAAAAGTGATAAATAGTTATGACAACAGCCTCCCTCCAAGTCGTTTTCTTAATTTTAATGAGAAACCTGCTAATATTTCACAAATTATTCGGTACCATTCTGCATAACAATGAACTGCATAACAGTTAGTAGTCACACCCGATTCCTCCCTCCTCCTAGCCCCTGGCAAACACTAGTCTACCTTCTGTATCTATGGGTTTGCCTATTTGAGACATTTCATATAAATGGAATCACACAATATATGACCTTTTGTGTATGAGTTCTTTCATTTTGCATAATATTGTCAGGGTTTATCCATGTTGTAGCATCTATTAGTACTTCGCTCCTTTTTGTGGCCTAATAATACTCCATTATATGATATACCACCTTTTACTTATTTATTCACTAGTTGATAGATATTTGGGTTGTTTCTACTTTTTGGCTAATATAAATAATGCTGTTGTGGCAAACCCAAGGTCACAAAGATTTACCTATGTTTGTTTTTTCCTAAGACTTTTATAATTTTAACTCTTACATTTAGATCTTTGATTTTAAGTTTTGGTTATGATAAGTGGTAGGGTTCTAAATTTTTTCCTTTTTTTCCATGTAGATATCCAGTTGTCTCAGCACTATTTACTGAAAAGACGGTTCTTTCTTCATTGAATAATTTTGGTACTCTTGTTGAAACTCAGTTGAGATGTGTCATAGCTTTATAGAAAGTTTTAAAATTAGGAGGTATGTCCTCCAAAATTGTTCTTCTTTTAATATTTTTTTGCCTATTTTGGATCCCTTGCATTTCCCTATGATTTTCTTGTCCATTTCTATAAAGAAGGCAGTTCGAATTTACTAATCTTCCAATTCATGAACATGAAATGTCTATATATTTTCTATCTCTTTTTAATTTCTTATGAAGTGTTATGTAGTTTTCACTATACAAGTTTTGCCCCTTTTTAGTTAAATTTATATCTGGATATTTTATTCTTTCTTGATGCTATTGTAAATAGAATTGTCTTCTTAATTTCATTTTCAGATAATGTGCAAATCTAAGCACACAGTTCAAACATATTTGAGACATGAATATACCTGTGTTACTGATCTTTGGTAAATTAATATAGTGAGGGATTTGGGTATAATTATCCCTTAATTCAGAGAAGGCACTGGCACCCCACCCCAGTACTCTTGCCTGGAAAATCCCATGGATGGAGTAGCCTGGTAGGCTGCAGTCCATGGGTTGCTAAGAGTCAGACGCGACTGAGCTACTTCACTTTCATGCATTGGAGAAGGAAATGGCAACCCACTCGAGAATTCTTGGCTGGCAAATCCCATGGACACAGGAGCCTGGTGGGCTACAGTTCATGGGGTCACAAAGAGTCAGACATGATTTAGTGACTAGACAACATAGCATTTACATTGGATGAGGTATTCTAAGTAATCTAAAGATGATTTGAAATGTGCAAGAGGATGAGGATGATGTGCAAAAGCTGTATGCAAGCACTATACCATTTTATTAATAGATGAGTGACTTGAGCATTTGGGGATCGTTCCCCTCTGATACTGAGGGGTGTTTACATGTGGTAAATACCAAGGTAAATGTTTTCAAGGGATGCCATGAGTATACTGAAAGTGAAAGTGAAGTCGCTCAGTTGTGTCCGACTCCTGGTGACCCCATGCCTACCAGGTTGCCCCGTCCACGGGATTTTCCAGGCAAGAATACTGGAGTGGGTTGCCATGCTGAGGGAGGTGGAAAAGACTCACGTCCATCGAGTCCGTGATGCCATCCAGCCATCTCATCCTCGGTCATCCCTTATTGAGGCTATAGGAAGGTCATGTTGACTTAAAAATAAATGTACTTTTAGATTTTTGTCATGTCTGTCTCAGAAGAACTGAGCGTTGTAAATTTTCTACGTAAGCTCTATACGCTGAGACCAACAGATAATACAAAAATGTGACATGATCCTTGGAGAACATCACATGGTTAAAGTGGATATGAGGGACTGAAGGGTTAGGGTAGGGAGAGGGGACCAGAACCTCATATTTTCTTCATTCATAGTTGTTTGTAAGATAGCTGAGCCTGTATCAATTCACTAACCATGAAGTTTGGTTGAGAATTTCAGGTGAATCATGACTTAGAAATAGGATAATTTGATGTAGTCATTTCTGTTGACTGGCTAATTTAAATTTCAAAATATTCTATGACTCTTAAGAGAATACCTAGTGAAGACTGAAATGTCTTGAGGAATTTATTAGTTTGAAATGTAGTTATGTCAACAACAAAATGGATAATAATATAAGTTTCTATTTCTGGATCAACTGAGTAATAAAAAAAGAAGATGAAAATTATGAAAAACAAAGATTTTTGTTTATAAAAAAAATCTCCAGTCTCTAACCATTTGCCTAGCTATGCAAACTGGAAAAAAGGAATTTAATGGCCATAAAAGGAAATTGGAGGAGGAACCAAATCGTTTGTCTTTGCCTGCCAACAATTATACTGTCATGCTTATTTTGAGCCTATAGAATTAGACTTTGAGACAAATGAGAGCAGGAAGCAATAATATAGTAAAAGAAAGTCTACTGTGATTTACTGCCTACTTTTTTTTGGCTCTACATTATTATTATTATTATTTGCCTATGTCTTTGAAACAAATAGTTAACATTTGAAGAGAAGCTTAGCTTTTTTTTATTATTATTTTTAAAAAGCATATGCACATGCTTTAAAAACATTCAAACAGGACAAAATCAAATCTTCCTTTTGCTCTAAATCCCCAATCCCATTCGCCAGACAACCCTTCAAATTTCTTTCTTACCTTTTCAGAACTCTTTCATACAAATACGTATACCTAGCCTTGTTTGACCCAAACTATACATATTATATGTACTTTGATTTTTTAAACTGAATAGTCTATTGTTAGTTCCACTTAAAAACTCTAAATTTCTATTTCATTTTTTGAATAGCCATTACTGAGTATTCCATTGTACAGATGGACTGTAAATTATTTAGCCAGTCCCCTATTGCTAAGCATGTGTGTTTTCTTTATCTTTTCAATTATAAATGATCTTTAAGTATCTCTGATGTAGAAGAGATAGACAAAAAATATTGTATGTCTTTTCATTGACTATAAAAATTATTCTCTGCATTCTGTAGTGAAGTGTTTCAGTTTAGTTGTTCAGTCGTGTCTGACTCTTTGTGACCCCAGGTACTGCAGCATGCCAGTCTTCCCTGTCCATCACCAACTCCTGAAGCTTGCTCAAACTCATGTCCATTGAGTCGGTGATGCCATCCAACCATTTCATCCTCTGTTATCCCCTTCTCCTCCTGCCTTCAATCTTTCCCAGCATCATGGTCTTTTCCAATGAGTCAGCTCTTTGCATTCAGGTAGCCAGAGTATTGAAGCTTCAGCTTCAGCATCAGTCCTTCCAATGAGTGTTCAGGACTGATTTCTTTTAGGATCGACTGGTTGGATCTCCTTGTAGTCCAGGGGACTCTCAAGAGTCTTTTCCACCACCACAGTTCAAAAGCATCAATTGTTTGGTGCTCAGCTTTCTTTATGGCCCAACTCTCACATCCATACATGGCTACTGGAAAAACTATAGCTTTTACATACATTATCACTTTCAGAAATTTATGTCATTATAAAAGACATAATGATTATGGATGTTATTGAAAGCAATCTGTAAGGTTGGCAGTAAGTGTGAATTATAGCTGTGATCTTGTTGATGTATTTCTCTAGGAAGATGCTTTATTCTGCCAGATTATAAAGCAACATAGTGCTGTGAGATGGCTAGATGTCTTCATGGGCACAGTTGCTGGGCAGAGTGGCTTAAAATAGGTAGCCCTTATTTCTATATTCCATTGTTTCCATGGAATATGTTGCTCTTGTTTCTATATTCCATTCAGTCTCATCCATGGAACCTGTCAATGTTGTGTATTCATCTGAAAAGTGGTTCCCAATTGAAAGGCACTAGATAAGTTCCATTTAAATCTGAACTCTTCGTTTCCTAAACCGTTTGCTCCTGGACCAGTTTGGCAGATGGAGCCGGCAGCCAGGATTTTGTCTAGAACTAAATATAATAGGCTGAAGCACATTATCCAAAAGACTAAGTTATGACCAAAGGAGATGCAGACTGGAGTTTCAACAGCCTGCATACAGGCATTTGCCAGGCTGAGAAAGCACCAGTCCATGCTGAGTAAGGGCATTGTTTCCATGCAGTAAATGAACACTCCTAGGTCTTGCTCCATTTTTGACTTCCTGCTTTTCTCTTCTTCTCCATCTGTCTAATGAATGAAAGTGAAAGTATCAGTCCCTCAGCAGTGTCTGACTCTTTGTGACCCCATGGATCTCAGAGGACTGCCAGGTTCCTCTGTCCATGGGATTTCCCAGATAAAAATACTGGAGTGGGTTACCATTCCCTTCTCCGGAGGATCTTCCCAACCCAGGGATCAAACCCAGATCTCTTGAATTGCAGGCAGATTCTTCACCATCTGAACCACTGGGGATACTCATTCTTTAAAGGCCAGAGAAGTCCCATTCTATTGATGAAAATATACAGTCCCACTAAGATCCTTGGTGCATGCCCTTTCTCTGATTCTTGTGAAACCATTGTATTAATATATACTAATATTGTTCTCAACTTGTACATTGTGATAGCATCAGTTCTATGATATTGGCATCTGATTTGTTGCTCTTTCCAGTGATTTTATGGTGATATTTTTATGGATTAAAACAGATTAGAAGCTACTCCAGTCTCTCTCTTACTTTATCTAATACTTTGGTTTCTATCACTCTGTCCCCCAATATCCCACATGAACCTGACTCCCTCACAGCGATTTGCTTTGCTTCCGTGCCTCTCATTTGCTTTTCTTCCTTCTGCCAGAGTCTTGGAGCAGCCTGTCTTCTCGGACTGAAGCACCGTCCTGGCTCCTTTTTGCTTCCTCGTCTTTTAGATCTGTGAGCAAGTATTGCTACTTCAAGTGGGACTTCACTGACATTCCTGACAACTGCCTTTAATTTTGTCTCCTATAGCTCTCTTTATGGCATTGGCTTTGGCTGAAATTTTACTTATGGGATTATTTGATTAATACCTCCCCCCCCCACACCCCACTTAGCTGTTAACTCTGTGAAGGCAGGGGCCGCAACATATTTTTGCTTAATAAATATTTTTTGAATAAATAAATCAGTCAGTTCTTATTATAATACTGTCATTTTGTATTTGCCTTTATTTAAGAAGAAGGAAATGGAAACTCATTCCAATATTCTTGCCTGGAATATTCCATGGACGGAGGAGCCGGGCCAGCTATATGTAGTCCATGGGGTTGCAAAGAATCGGCCACGACTGAGCACATTTCTTTATTTAAAGCCATCAAGCTGGAATTGGGCATTATTTGGGTTCATTTTTATCTAAGCCATAGCATTTTGGTTGAGAATGTTTTACATGTATGTCTGATATATTTATGTCTTAATGGAAAAATCTTTGACAGTTACTTCTTTATACTATTTAATAATTACTCTCTCTGTCCAACCTCCCCACTGTTATACTGTGTTTTACTTTTTCTCTCTAGATAGTAAACTGACATACAAATAAATGTACAAATGTATGCAGAGATACACAGATGCATGCATGCATGCATGCATATGTACATAGATACATGCATTTGTGCATGTACACATCTACATATACACATATATTTCCAAAGCCACATCTAAAACTCATATGCTCAGTACACGTGTATTCGATACTTGCGTGGTATAGGATTGAAGTATGTGGTTTAAGCAGCCTGAGTTGTAATTTGGCCATAAGGTCACTTAATGGCTGGCAATTACCTTATATAAGATACTTAGTTTCTCCGAGCCTCAATATCTTCACTGTAAGAAAAAAATAATAGTATTACCCTAATTGGATTGTTGTGAATGTTAAGTGGGATTATGAATTGTAGGGGATTTAGATAGTGGCAGGTGCAATAATAATGTATTTTTTGGGTGCTTAGTAACTCTTATCTGTAATAATAATTAAATGATCATGGACTTGACCTATTTTTAATTCAAAAATGTGTGCAGGGTTAAGTCAACAACCAAAACTACAGGGAAGATATTAAGAATTTTAGGAATACCATTCTGAGAAAGGGCCTGAAGTGATGACCTATTAGATATCACTACTATCTCAGTAGAATTTCTCTGCTACTTGACTTGAATGAGCCTCGCAGTTTTATTTTTAAAGGTATTCGAAACAACACATTTGGTCATGTGCTTTTCCTTTAATAAAAACGTTGACAGCAAGAAAAGGGCAGTTGGCTAGAAGTAGGCATTGTTTAAAGTTGGCCGAATGCCTTATTTTAAAGTGAAAAAAGAAACCAAGCTGTAAACATTAGACTAATACAAGCTTACAGAATGATTTCGTAAAAGAGAGAAAGGCAGCTGCAAAATAGGATCAGTGTTTTTATGGCTTAATATGATATATATTAAGCTCTGAATGATCTTTGCTTCTATTAATCTCCCCAACGCAAGCAGGCGTCTTGGTTCCTAGGGAATATTAATAGTAGTAGATCCTTCTGCAGAATTGCTTGTGTGGTTGGAAGAGGCTTGCAAGTCTTATCATAACATACAAAGGGTGATTTTGCATTGGCCAGTTTCAGTGACCAGTTTATAATGGAGAAATAGAGGGCCATAAAAGGGCTTTGCATGATTTGAAATCAGAAGTAAAGTTTAGATGTTTGATAACCACAAATATGCCACAACTCTAGAGACTTCAATTTAGCTGTATGATAACATCCTCTTCTCCCATCCTGTCCCATATCCAACCAACCACAACATGGCAAGAAACAAAACAAAACAAAATTCCTTTTATACTCTGGAAAGTTGGAAGCTCCCTGCTATGGGAGGCTGTGCCCATAATCAAATAACTTGAAACAGTTTCAAAATTTATTAATGCATTACTCTGGGATGAAACTATAATTAGGACAAAGTAACACAAAAATTAGAAACTGAATACGAGATAGTAATTTTAGTGTTTTATTTATGAGAAGGAAACTATTTTTCCCAGGTTTAATTTATACACACATGCATACACACATATACATAAACGTGCAATCTTATACATATGCAACCCTTACATACACATTGTTGTTGTTTAGTCGCTAAGTCGTGTCTGACTCTTTTGCAACCCCATGGACTGTTAGCCCGCCAGGTTCCTCTGTCCATGGGATTTCCAGGTATGAATACTGGAGAGGGTTGCCATTTCCTTTGCCAGGGGATCTTCCCAGCCCAGGGATTGATCCTGTGTCTCCTGCATTGGCAGACAGATTCTTTATCACTGAGCCACCAGGGAAGCTCTGTGTGCAAATATACAATCATTATGTGAAAATTATGTGTATATGTGTCAGTAGTTATCAATCAACTTTATTATAGTTTGCTTTGTGTAGAATTTTTAATATTAAACTCTCCATACATTCAGAAAATAAAACTTACATGCCTCTGTCATTTCTGAAATGAATTTTCAAAGGCAGTTTTGCAACAATTGTTTTCTATTTGTGCTCAGATTATCTAAATGATCTGAATTCTAACCCTTTCCCCAGAGTAGGAAGCAATTCAGATTCTATGCTAATTGAGTCTTGTGAGTCTTAGAAATATCAATTTTATTGTAGGGATTGCTGGTCTCCGGGGCTTAGCCAGGACCACCAAATATAAAATTCTGAACCACACATTGTTTGAGGACCACTGATGTCCCAAGATGAGTTAAGTAAGAGCAGTAAACTTTTAAAAGATGTGGGAAAATGAATGAATGTCTTAAGAGTTAGATTTTTCTCCCTTTTTTCCTTTTTAAAATGTCCATTGGCACTGCTGTTTAATATGTTACAACATTTTGAGTCAGTCCAGAAAGAGCTCTAGTCAGAAATTAAGGGTAAAGCAAGCACTTTTTTCCACTATATTAAGTAGATACAACTTTTGAAAAACTCTGCATACTTTTTAGCCAGGCAGTATTAAGTTTGCATCATTACATGGATGTTTTTCTCCTTCATCTTTAAATATGTAAGACATTTAAAAAAACTGAAATGTCTTTGCATTTCTTGCATAATTAATCTTTTCTGTATCCTTTTGATATTAATTTTATCTATGTTCAGAATCAATTAGTATGTTAGTCACTGAAGGCCTCTAGAGACTATATACTTTAAGCATCTCACCTTCTAGAGCAAAGGCCTTAAGTTCTTCTAGTAAATTCAGAGTTGATGTCTTGTTTCTTGTAAAATTACATGTGGATTATGAGTTGAATCAGAGGAATTCCATCATTTCTGTTGGCTGGTGCAGTAAAGAGAAAGATAAGTGACTTATCCTAAGTATTAAATGTTAAAGTAAAAGCCATGGTAGAAAGCAAATCATTTGAAAGCAACCACTCAATTTCCCCCTCTATTCTTTAAAATTTTATTTGAGAGCAGTTGCACAGACTGACTGATTAGACCATGTTTAGAGAGAATCTCACAAGTTTGGTTGGAAAGAGAAACCATCTGGCCAATCCTAGCAAAAAGAGAACCCTTTTCCAGTATTAATTAAGTTTTGTGTTGAACGCTTGTTTGCAGTTACTGACTCTGGTAACTGAAGAAGAGAGGGTTTTATTGGAAAGACAACATCAGATCACAGGGTCGAGGCATTACTAAACCTCCAGAAGGGTGATACCTTGTGAAATTCAGGGACTATCACTCCAGAGTTTTGCCATTAAGGTTTCTTACATCCAGTGGTGATTTTCCATTTTCCTGTGTCTTTGTTTCAATGATCAAATGCTCCAGATAAAGAATCTAATTGATCCAGCCTAGGTTACGCATCTGTTCTCACATTAGTCAGTTGTGGCCACAAGGAAGGTTAAGGGCGGTGATATGATATGCTTGAAGTTCATATTTGCTTATCTGGCTGTTCCTAGAGAAAGAGGAACCCTTGTGAACTGGAGATGCACCTAACTGGCAACTACTAAGCCCCCAGTGGGCTAATAGATAATGTAAAAAAAAATTGACTGTGTTATACATATTTGCATATCCATGTGTACACACACACACACATGCCTTATGCCAGATCTCAGAACAGAAGAGGATCCTTTTGGTTCAGGGTCATATTCTAAGGCCAAAAAAAAAAAAGTGCTAATGTTTACTGGGTGTCTACAATGTGCTAAGCATGACACATGGATCTTTTCATTTGCTCCTCATGACAACACTGTGAGATGGGTACTATTGATACTTTATGTCCATTTTACAGGGAAGGAAGCTGAAGCATTAGAGAAGTTATTTATCTTCCCATCAAAGTTCTCTAAGTGGTAGGAGTCTATCCATCTTTGATTTCAGAACCAACAGTTTTAAGGTGTTATTACCATTTGTTCAACTAAAAAAAAAAAAACAACCCACACCTGTTACTTACACCCATTGAAATATAGCTATCTTTTTACAGCTTTTCTCTCTTCCTGAGATTTGAGCAAACTGAGTTTGGATTATCTTACTTTTGTCTGTATTAAACACCTAGCACATTGCCTGAGTCCATGGGGTTTCAAAGAGTTGGACATGACTGAGTGACTGAGCACAGAGAATACCTGATATATACCAGGTATTGTAATTAGTTTGAATGAATAAAAGAATAAATGAATGAGTATTTGACCCAATATAATACCAAGTTTCGAAGATAATTCCCACAGTAGAGTTAGCTAAACCTCATTGCAATATGCTGACTTCAAGAATCATTTATGTAGCCCCTACTAACTTTAGGACAGACAATATGAGGATGTATAGATATTCATAAAAATAAATGGAACTATTAGTTAAGTATTAAATTTGTGTACATAGATGTCATCAGAGCTCAGAGAAGCATGTTATACCAGAGGCTGGAGCATTTGGGGAAAGCATCATGGGGACATAGAGCTCAATGTGGGCATTGCTAGCTGGAGGAAAGATATTTTAGGCAGAAAACAGCACTGACAATAGCAAAGCATTAAGGATTTTTTTCTTGCAGTCAAATGCACATAAGGTAACATTTCTCATTTTAAGCACTTCAGTTCAGTTCAGTTCAGTCACTCAGTTGTGTTCAACTCTTTGCAACCCCATGAATTGCAGCACGCCAGGCCTCCCTGTCCATCACCAACTCCCAGAGTTCGCCCAGACTCACGTCCATCGAGTCGGTGATGCCATCCAGCCATCTCATTGTCGTCCCCTTCTCCTCCTGCCCCCAGTCCCTCCCAGCATCAGGGTCTTTTCCAATGAGTCAACTCTTCGCATGAGATGGCCAAAGTATTGGAGTTTCAGCTTTAGCATCATTTCTTCCAGTGAACACCCAGGACTGATCTCCTTTAGGATGGACTGGTTGGATCTCCTTGTAGTCCAAGGGACTCTCACTTGGAAGTGTATAATTCAGTGACATTATGTACTTTCATGATGTATGTTTGTGATTGTTTGAAAAACAGTGATCTGACAAGTTCTAATCAGTGGACTTTATTGAAATTCTCTTTAGACTGGTGTAAATTTTTACTCTAGTCTAAGAGTTTTCCCATTACCCTCACCCCAACTTATTTATGAAAAATTACATCATGATTTACACAAACCTGGAATTGCAAACCTAGAAGCTGCTATATGTAGAAACATACCAGTTGAAAGAGTAGTAAAAATCCTACTGGCTAGGAGACTAGAGATAAGAGTTTTAACAGTAGTTCTGCTATGGGGTTCCACATGGTGCTAATGGTAAAGAACCCCCTGCCAAAGCAGGAGATGTAAAGAGATACAGGTTTGATCCCTGGGTCTGCAAGATCCCCTAGAGAGGGACACGGCAACCCACTCCAGTATTTTTGCTTGGAGCATCTCATGATCAGAGGAGTCTTGTGGGCTATAGACCATAGGGTCACAAAGTCAGATATGACTGAAGCGACTTCATACTCATATCCATTGCTATGAATAGGCATGTTCTATTATCTCAACATGCCTGTTGAGATAAATTTCAGTCAAGTATTTATGTATATAAGTTCCTTCCAAGTAGTAAATCTCATGTATGCAAGTATATTAAAATGGTGTATGAGAGAATGCTCTGTGTTTCTTTGAATATGGGTGTAGCCTGGTCTTAGTACTAGATACAGAGGGCTTCCCTGGTGGCTCAGATGGTAAAGAATTTGCCTGCCAATGCCAAAGATGTGGATTTGATCCCTGGGTGGGTAAGATCCCCTGAAGAAAAGAATGACAACCCACTCTGGTAATCTTGCCTGGAGAATCCCGTGGACAGAGGAGCCTGGTAAGCTAAGTCCATGGGAGAACAGAGAGTCAAATATGACTTTGTGACTAAAGAACAACAACAATGAGATCAGAGGCCATAGGAGCAGTCTTACTGTGTGTAGCTCTTGGATCAGTTCTGCTACCAAAATTTTGCCTTTGAGCAACTAAAACTTCAAACTCAGAGCTACAGACACCTTTCCTACTAACGTTCGATTCAACATGGCGCCAGTCTATTAAGACTTCGTAAATCATCTACCAATTCAAACTTTTCAAGACTTAACTGCATCCCATGAAGTATTACAGAAAAATTACTAAAATTCATACCCTATATATTCTAATGTCCCCAAATTTATTATCATCAGGCTTTCAATATTTCAGGCAACTGTGCATGTATACTCGTGCATAATAATGTATCATTTCTGCTAGTGTCCATACCAACTGATGACCACTTCAGATGTTTTGTATTTTGATATGCTTTTCTCCTTAGTCAATGGCTCTAATGGGAAGAGGCCTTTAGGCACTTAGAACCATTTAGAAACTCCCCAAATTAATTACAAAGTAGTGAGTTTTGAATGATACCCTAGAGACACTAAAGATCATTTGTGATTCCAAAGGTGCCAAATTTCCTTGGAAGGAGGAAATAGCTTATAACTTGATTAACCTGGTAAACAAAGCTTATAAACAATAAAAACATATAAGAACATAAGTAAATTCACTTCCTTTTCTTAGGTACTAGTAATTTTTTTATTGTGGTTCCTTCTCAGAAGGAAATATGCCACAAAGGAAGGATATTGACTTATAAAACATTTAATACTCAGCAATAATACCATAGTTTGCAAACAGCAAAGATAACTCTAATGCCTAATTCATTAGACATTGTCTTAAACGTACGGGATATTTAAAAACATTAGATTCTGAAAAACACATTAATTTGGTATATATTTTAAAAATGAATGTTTAAAATGTATATCTTAAATTACATTTATTTTTAAAATAATGATATATTTTAATGCCGATAAATTCTGTGTCTTATGTTTAGCTGATTATTGCTTTTGAGAGGAGAACCAGGCTGCAGTTTACCAGAATGAAATAAATTTACAACTTCATTAACCTGAAAAGCCTGAAATAGTTTAGTATATGACTGTGTACCTATTTATTCCCAGCTGGTATTTTATCTGATAATGTAAATAATGTTCTAAGGAACA
Organism: Madoqua kirkii; assembly: GCA_006408675.1. NCBI lineage: Eukaryota > Metazoa > Chordata > Mammalia > Artiodactyla > Bovidae > Madoqua > Madoqua kirkii. Next base: position 26,754 of record SJYC01111744.1, read on the forward strand.
TATAGGAATCACAATGTTAGTAAACATCAAAGTTTAAGCAAAAAGTCATTCTTAAACCCATGGGTCTGAATGGCTTTTATCCAAATCCCATGGGAAGGGTAACTGGAGGACTTCTGAACACCAGCAATGTAAGTCTGTTTCCTGTGACTTAACTTTCAGGGTTTCTCTTTTTCTTCAGAAATTCTACTTGTAAATGTACATAAATGTATTCTCCTTGCTCAATTACTTTTATCCTCTTTTAATGAGAAGGCAGTAACTTGTTGAATTCAGAAAACTTCTTTTAAGGTGCTTTATTGGGAAAAATTTTGTCAAAAAATATGTCTGTGGTCCTAAGTTTATAGTGTGTGTGGCTCTCCTTATGTTGATTCAAAATTGTGTCTCCACACCTGCTTACATAAATGATATGCATTCTTGTGGACATTTTGCAAACACTACATGATAGCATCATTCTCTTTTTGAAGGCTTTGGGTTTGAATGTAACTGAGTCAAGTTACTTTGTGTAGTCACAGTACTGCCAATTACATCACTTAGGGCAAAAGGTAAACCCAGTTAAGTACTATGCTCTTTGCCAAATGCCAGTGTTTCAGTAGATTTCTACAGAACAAGTCTGGCTCTGGGTATGTTTTGTGCTCACCTGTATATACACAAAAGCTTGATCCTTTCATATGTGCTCTGACATAAATATCATGTTGGTAAGAAATTGTTGATTGGGTATTTTCATGGTCATCCTGAGGCTACCACAGCTCTTCAGGGTGAATCTCCACATGACTTTGGAAATATTGCTAGCCCTAGCCTAAAATCTTTAAAAATAAAATTACTTTATTTATTTATTTTATTTCTGTCTGTCCTGGGTCTTTGCTGCTGTGAGCGCTACTCTCTAGTTGCAGTGTGTAGGCTTCTTATTGCAGTGGCTTCTCTTGTTGCAGAGTGTGGGCTCTAAGGCGTGTGGGCTTCAGTGGTTAGATTCCCCAGCTCAGTAGCTGGGGCTCAGTAGCTCTGGCACACTAGCGTAGTTGCCCCATGGCATGTGGGATCTTCCCAGACCAGGGATCAAACCCATGTCTCCTGCAATGGCAGGTGGATTCTTTAACATTGAGCCACCAGGGAAGCCCAGCCTAAAATCTATTGATGAACTTTTTAATGAAATAAAATTATTTCCCTGCCAAAAAGGCATATCTTTTCAGAACAAGACTGTAGCTTACTTATCTACAACAGGATGTTTTGTTAGGTGATTTTTTCACATTTAAATCCTTTTTTTTCTCCTATGAAGTATGAATATAACCATTTGTTTTGTAGAATCCATGTCTTTCCATCCTTTTTGGAGAAAATAGGTGGTCAATAGATATTTAAATAAATGGATTTAAAAACAAGGTATTATTATATTTTAGTTTGTGAATAATTTTGCCTGGTCTTTTCTGAATTCAAAATACATTACATAAACATTTTCTAGCTTTGCAACTAGTTTAGAATCTCCAGGAGATTTGGGGTGATATCTGAGGTAAATGAACACTACTTTTCCAATACTGATGTGAGTTTGTATACCTAAAATGTAGAATTCCTCTTTCTCTAAGGAGACTGAATTAATAGTTTTTTTTCCCTTGCCACTTAAGAATTTCTGAACCTCTTAACACAAAGTGGCAAATGGCATCAATGAAACTAATCATAATAAAGGATGCCGGTGGTGCAGTCACTGCGAAGGGACTTCCATGATCAAAATTCTAACCAGAAAGTGGGCATGTAGTTGGCATGTTCTTCAGAATAAGTGATCTGATTTATAGGAGTGAGTTGAAATGAAACATTTACAAAGGACAGTCTGGCCTCCCACACATCAGCCTGGGGACTTTGGTATTGTCTGGTGGTTATTGTAATAATTTGAGGACTGGCAGAGAAGACTTAGCTGTGGGAAGCCACAGCGCTGAACCCACTCTCTCTGCATTTACCTCCACACTTTCTTGTTCTTTTTTCTAATTTAAATGTCTTCCTGATGTAAAATTGTTTTTCTTTCACTTTTAATGAGTGAGGGAGCCATAAACTTTTTCTGGGTGAAGAATGAATTGCTGACACGTAGAAAAGAAAGGAAAGTTCCTGAGATTTTGCTGCTGCAAGCAGGGAATAAGCTAGTGCCTCTACCCTCAGGAGATCTGGTGAAGGCAAAGGTGAAGGAATGTGCTGATGAGACCTCTTGTCTGCAGAAGGGCTGCCTGATGCTCACCTGCGCATCACACAGTGAGAGCCGTCATTCACTATGGTTTCTCATAATTAACCACCATCTTTGTAATGCATATTAGCAAAGCAAACAGAATAATTATGTGCTTTTATTCATGCATCTCTTTTTAAAGTTATTTTTATTATGAAAAGGATCATACATGCAAAAGCATGTGTAAAATATGTCTATACCATTTACTAAGATCATGGCATCTGGTCACATCACTTCATGGGAAATAGATAGAGAAACAGTGGAAACAGTGTCAGACTTTATTTTGGGGGGCTTCAAAATCACTGCAGATGGTGACTGCAGCCATGAAATTAAAAGATGCTTACTCCTTGGAAGAAAAGTTATGACCAACCTACACAGCGTATTCAAAAGCAGAGACATTACTTTGCCAACAAAGGTCCGTCTAGTCAAGGCTTTGGTTTTTCCAGTGGTCATGTGTGGATGTGAGAGTTGGACTGTGAAGAAAGCTGAGTGCCGAAGAATTGATGCTTTTGAACTGTGATATTGGAGAAGACTCCTGAGAATCCCATGGACTACAAGGAGATCCAGCCGATCCATTATAAAGGAGATCAGTCCTGGGTGTTCTTTGGAAGGAATGATGCTCAAGCTGAAACTCCAGTACTTTGGCCACCTCATGTGAAGAGTTGACTCATTGGAAAAGACTCTGATGCTGGGAGGGATTGGGGGCAGGAGAAGAAGGGGATGACCGAGGATGAGATGGCTGGATGGCATCACCAACTTGATGGACATGAGTTTGAGTGAACTCCAGGAGATGATGATGGATAGGGAGGCCTGGTGTGCTGCGATTCATGGGGTCACAAAGAGTCGGACATGACTGAGCGAGTGAACTGAACTGATACCGTTTAAAGTATAATAAAAACAGTTTTGGTATGCAGTACCCAAGGTGAACAGCAACAAAATACCCAAAGTGAAGAACAAGAACTTTACTGGTACCATGGATTAATTGTCCCCCTCCATGACCTACTGTTGTTGTTGTTCAGTAGCCTAGTCATGTCTTATTCTTTGTGACCCCATGGACTGCATCAACCCAGGCTACTCTGTCCCTCACCACCTCCCAAAGTTTGCCCAAGTTCATATCCATTGCATCATTGATGCCATCTAGCCATCTCATTCTCTGCTGCCTTCTCCTTCTGCCCTCAATTTTTCCCAGCATCACAGACTTTTCCAATGAGTCAGCTGTTTGCATCAGATGACCAAAATATTGGAGTTTCAGCTTCAGCATCAGTCCTTCCAATGTGTATTCAGGGTTGATTTCCCTTAAGACTGACTCCATGACATAACCCATGTTTTAGTACTTAGCATGCTATTCTTCTGTTTGTTTGTAACAGATTCTACCTTCAGTAGCCCATCTGAAATAGTCTAGTAGAGAGCTGGGTTGGTTAGCAGTATTTGCTATGTGGTAAATCCTCACTTGGAAAGAAAGCTGTGATAAACCTAGACAGCATTTTAAAAAGCAGAGACATCATTTTGCTAACAAAGGTTCATATAGTCAAAGCTATGATTTTTCTAGTAGTCATGTACGGTTGTGAGAGTTGGACCTTAAAGAAGGCTGAGTGCCAAAAAATTGGTGCTTTCAGACTGTGATGCTGGAGAAGACTCTTGAGAGTCCCATGGACAACAAAGAGATCAAACTAGTCAATCCTAAAGAAAATCAGTCCTGAATATTCATTGGAAGGACTGATGCTGAGGCTGAAGTTCTAATACTTCGACCACCTGGTGCAAAGAGCCAGCTCACTGGAAGAGACCCTGATGCTTCAAGGAATGTGTGCTCAGTGAGTATTCAGGGTTGCTTTCAGTAAGATTGATATTGATTATATGTTGAAATAACAGTATTTTGGGTATATTAGGTTCAATAAAATACATTACTAAAACTGTCTTTTAAAAAATGAGGCAATTAGAAAACTTTCAAATTACATAAAATTACACAAAAAACTTAAAATCATTTGTTCACATTGTGTTTCTATTGGACATTGCTAGTCTATATCATATTTGCTGCCAGTTCTTTTATTTGCATATTCTCCTCCTTCCTATGCACTAGATTTCTTCAGATGATATGATTAACACGAAATCCAAACTTCCAAGTTAATTTCTGGCCTAAGACTTCAGTGGCCCTAGAGGTACTCTCCCATCCCGTAGAGATTATTTTAAGTTAGTATTTCCCAAACTCATGGGCTTCCTTGGTGGCTCAGTGGTAAAGAATCTGCCTGCTGATTGATGTAGGAGACATGGTTTGATCCCTGGGTTGGGAAGACCCCCTAGAGAAGGAAATGGCAACTCACTCCAGGATTCTTGCCTGGGAATTCCCATGGACAGAGGAGCCTGGTGGACTGTTGTCCATGGGGTCACAGAGTCAATCACAACTTAGTCACTGAGCACACATTCCCAGACTCACAGGACCATCAGATAAGCTGGAGTGTTTGCTGAAGCAATGCTGTCTGAGTTTCTCCTAGGGGCAGTCCTGTGTTGGCTATGTGGCTAACCCTCCATTAGGAAAGAAGATTCCACAGTGGTCTTTCCTTTCTGTAGAACTAAGTGTGAACTTCTGGAAGCCTTTCACAGTCCACTTAGGTGCTATCTTTGGACGACTGTCTCCTCCTCACCCCCTCATTCACACCATCTTCCAGCTACACTGACCTGTGTGTTGTACTCTTTCCTGCCTTGGGTTTGTGTTTGTTCTTCTACTTACTTGAAATGCTTCCCCTCAACTGTGCCCAGCATGTACTGTCCTCACATTTACTGCTGGCCTCTGTAAAATGCTATACTTTCTCTTCTCCTCACTCCAGGCAGTGATAAGTGCTTTCTGCTTCTTTTTTTTTTTTTAACGACAAGAGTGCAAAACTCAAGCCGCATGTTTGAATCACCTGGGAATTTCAAAAAACTCCTGATACTCAGGGAAAATACCTAATATTTTGACGTACTTGGTCTAAGAAAGGTCATGGAGAGGGTACTATTTCTTCTAAAGTTCTTTAGGATCAAGAATCACATTTGGTGGTTTGGCTTTACCACACGCTGTAGTTATTTATTCACATGTCTCCTCATTCTAGACTGAATGCCTGGAGAATGTGGAAAACATTTTATTTGCTTTGTATCACAGATTCTGGGTATGAAAAATGCTCAAATACTTTAAAGATTTTTTTTAATTATGAAAGTATGATTTATAGGAGACTTAGAAAAGACAAAACAAGGTTACATATAGTTGTGCTACATATTACAATTTTTTTATGTAGATAAAGATTTTTAGTTGGAGTTCATTATCAAACTCTCAAAAATTAATATAACGAATATACAGAAAAGTAGAAAGATATAGTAGACCTGAAAAGCACAGTGATCCAATTCAACAAATTAAGATTTATACAATTTTCACACAACAGTAGGATACAAATTCTATTCATGTTGCTATAGACTGTAAACTAGGAGACACCGGAACATATCCAGGGACATAAAACACAGTGCAAAAATTTCATGGTCTAAAGGTATTGAAATCCTATAGAGTCTGTTATGACTGTGAAACTGTTTTAGAAATCAATATCAAAAGATATTTGAAAATAACCCACATATTTTCAAGGGCAGTGTGACATTCACCAAGAGAGATCTTCAACTTAGCTTTCAAAAGCCTCAATAAAGTTAGACTGAAAAAACACAGAGGGTGATTGCAGAGAAGAAAGCAAAAAACATGCTAAATATGTTGTGGATGAATAGTTTAATGAATAGATGAAGGAAGTGACAAAAAGTAGCCATTTTAGGAAACTGACTCTATTTTAAAAACCGTAGGAGAGAGACTTCTCTAATTTCAAACGCTGATAATATGGAACACATTTGCAAAATTGGAAAACAAGCTTAATTGGGGGATTAATTTATTTACCAAAAGCCAGATATTGGATATATAAATTGAAAGTTACTTTTACATAATCAGAAAAAATATAACTGAAGTTAATTGGACAAACAAGAAGAATTTTGACCAGGAATATAAAAATAAATTAAGAACAGTGTTGGAGGGACAAATAGCCTATAACTAATCTCTAGTCTCAGGGTACCATGAATAGTACAGTCTTTAATATGAATATGAAGAAAACAATAAGAAAGGGAAAAGATAAAGCTTTAAAAAAGAATATTTATATTTGAAAAGTCAACAACATTAAAGAAAATTCATTTGCAGCAAAAATAAAAATATAAATAACAAGCCTGTATAGACCAAGGTTAATATGAAGACATGAGAATCAAGGCATATTCACAGATGTTTTAGAATTCTATGTTGTTGAAGAGAATGAAGATCAATGTGGCCAATTTGGGGAGTTAAAAAAAGCCCAGTATGACAAAACTTAAAGACAAAATAGTTGAAAATGTTTTGAAAGCCAGTATAGATATGAGAGAGAGGAAATTGAGTTAGGAAGAGACTTGCCAAAAGCTGAAAGCAAAAGTTACAGTTAAGGACCTGAGAAGTGCGTGTAAGTAGTCACGTAGTTTAAGATTTTTGAGATTTCTCCAGCAAATTTCAGTTAATAAGAATTGAGGTATAAAGTGAAGGCATGCCATAATGACCATGGGAAAACACTGGGAGAAGTCCCAGGCTATGTCAGAGAAACGTGGAAGGTCTCTTACTTAGCCTGGAGTAGGAAAAGGTTTTAAAGTTTGTCCCTGGCTCTGCCCCTCCTCCCCAGAATATCTCTGTGAATATAAGAGTATTAGACAAGCTTATCACAAAAGTCATTGTTTTGGAATCTTAAAGCTGGAGGATACCACTGAGATATCAATTTAGCAATTTTACAAATGATATGATCACCATTAACTGTTGGTGACAGAACCAGGATTAGAAACCAGTCTTGCTAATAATAGCCTAGTTTTCAAAAAAGCAATGGTAAGTGAACATTTGAATGACATAACATTATTTACATGCTAAGTGAACACATCTAGAAAGCATATAGAAATGGAGAGAAAAGTGTGCCAGCACGCCCCATGGCTGTATCTCTGATCCCCACAACCACGATAGGCATGAGAAAAGCCAATGTAATGGTGTCAGGAAGAAAATAATGCCACATCTCAGGTGAGAAAACCTAAAATGATTTTGCAGTGCTAATCATGAGTCTTTCTCTCTCTGCTTTATTTTTGAATTACCTGATCTCATTTAGTAATTTGCCTCAATATTTTTTTGAAGTTTATAAACCAATCTGTTGATTCCAATGTCTTTCTACACACTAGTCTCTTCTCATCTTCTCATCCTTCTATATCTAGGTTTAGAGACCACAGTCATCATTTTAATAACACTCGTGCTAATATTATAAAATCTTCTTGCCCCTCGTGTGTGTGTATGTGTATGTGTGTATGAGTGGAGTGGTGTTTTCTTTACTTATTTAGCAATGTTCCATTCTTCAATAATCCCTTTATCCATTTTCTTCTTGCCTCTGTGCTTTGTATACATTATCCAGTTGCCTCATTAAACATCTTTATTTTGATGTCATAATAGCTCTTCAAACTCAACTGTGTACAGAGTTGGACTCAGGAGATTTTCCTCCAAACCTGTGTCTCCTCCAGTTCTCTCTCAGTGTGACTCCACTCGTTACCTAATGGTTCAGGCTCTCAACTTTAGAGTCCTCCTTTCTACCACTTTCTTCTTCATCATCCATATCTAGTCCGTCACCAAGAACTGAACACATTTTGTGTTGACTAAAGGAGCTTCAGTTCAGTTCAGTTCAATCGCTCAATTGTGTCCGACTCATTGCAATCCAATGAATTGCAGCACGCCAGGCCTCCCTGTCCATCACCAACTCCCAGAGTTCACTCAAACTCATGTCCATCGAGTCGATGATGCCATCCAACCATCTCATCCTCTGTTGTCACCTTCTCCTCCTGCCTCCAATCCCTCCCTGAATCAGAGTCTTTTCCAATGAGTCAGCTCTTTGCATGAGGTGGCCAAAGTACTGGAGTTTCAGCTTGAGCATCATTCCTTCCAAAGAACACCCAGGACTGATCTCCTTTAGAATGGACTGGTTGGATCTCCTTGCAGTCCAAGGAACTCTCAAGAGTCTTCTCCAACATCACAGTTCAAAAGCATCAATTATTTGGCACTCAGCTTTCTTCACAGTCCAACTCTCACATCCGTACATGACTACTGGAAAAACCATAGCCTTGACTAGATGGACCTTTGTTGGCAAAGTAATGTTTCTGCTTTTGAATATGCTATCTAGGTTGGTGATAACTTTCCTTCCAAGGAGTAAGCATCTCTTAATTTCGTGGCCGCAATCACCATTTGCAGTGATTTTGGAGCCCCCCAAAATAAAGTCTGACACTGTTTCCACTGTTTACCCATCTGTTTCCCATGAAGTGATGGGACCACATGCCATGATCTTCGTTTTCTGAATGTTGAGCTTTAAGCCAACTTTGTCACTCTCCTCTTTCACTTTCATCAAGAGGCTTTTTAGTTCCTCCTCACTTTCTACCCTAAGGGTGTATCATCTGCATATCTCAGGTTATTGATATTTCTCCCGCAATCTTGATTCCATCTTGTGCTTCTTCCAGCCCAGCGTTTCTCATGATATACTCTGCATAGATATACTCTGCATATAAGTATAATTTAAATAAGCAAGGTGACAATATACAGCCTTGATGTACTCCTTTTCCTGTTTGGAACCAGTCTGTTGTTCCATGTCTGGTTCTAACTGTTGCTTCTTGACCTAATATAGGTTTCTCAAGAGTCAGGTCAAGTGGTCTGGTATTCCCGTCTCTTGAAGAATTTTCCACAGTTTATGGTGATCCACAGAGTCAAAGGCTTTGGCATAGTCAATAAAGCAGAAATAGATGTTTTTCTGCAACTCTCTTGCTTTTTTGGTGATCCAACAGATGTTGGCAATTTGATCTTTGGTTCCTCTGCCCTTTCTAAAACCAGCTTGAACATCTGGAAGTTCACAGTTCAGTATTGCTGAAACCTAGCTTGGAGAATTTTGAGCATTACTTTACTAGCGTGTGAGATGAGTACAATTGTGCGGTAGTTTGAGCATTTTTTACCACTCCCTTTCTTTGGGATTGGAATGAAAACTGACATTTTCCAGTCCTGTGGCCACTGCTGAGTTTTCCAAATTTGCTGGCATATTGAGTGCAGCACTTTCACAGCATCATCTTTTAGGATTTGAAATAGCTCAACTAGAATTCCATCACCTCCACTATCTTTGTTCATAGTGATGCTTTCTAAGGCCCACTGACTTCACATTCCAGGATGTCTGGCTCTAGGTGAGTGATCCCACCATCATGATTATCTTGGTCGTGAAGATCTTTTGTACAGTTCTTCTGTGTATTGCAGGTAGTTATATTTGGAGCAATTTAATACCTAACAGCTTTCTTTAGTAATAGATTCAGCAGTTCTTGGTGGTTAATGCAATATGACTTATGACAAAAGAAAGCAAACTCTAGTCATGTGAAGGGCTGTAAGAAATCCTTAGGATTAATACTAAAGGTTTAAATGAAAAGACAAAGAATTAGTGAATTTCTGTTCAGACAATGAATATTGAAAGCGTCAGGGAGTTTGAATTTGATTCTCAACACTGGTGTCCTTAGAAACTTAAAAAAAATTCAAAGTCCACGGGCCATCTTAGACCAAATAAGTCAGAATTTGACCTGAGTATTAGTAGGGTTTTTTTACTCCACTTTATTTACTTTTCAAATTGAAGGATAATTGCTTTACAGGATTTTCTGATTTTCTGTCATACATCAACAAAAATCAGCCATAGGTACATCCACGTCCCCTCCCTCCTGAGCCCTCCTCCCATCCCTCACCATCCCAGCCTTCTAGATGGTCACAGAGCCACTGTTTGAGTTCCCTGAGTCATACAGCTAATTCCCACTGGCTATCATTTTACATATGGTATTGTGAATTTCCATGTTACTCTCTTCATACATCTCACTCTCTCCCTCCTCCCTTCCCCCATGTCCGTAGATCTGTCCTCTATGTCTGTCTCTCCATTGCTGCCCTGCAAATAAATTCATCAGTATCATCTGTCTAGATTCCATAGGAGAAGGCAATTGCACCCCACTTCAGTACTCTTGCCTGGAAAATCCCATGGGCGGAGGAGCCTGGTAGGCTACAGTCCATGGGGTCGCTGAGAGTCGGACACGACTGAGCGACTTCACTTTCACTTCTCACTTTCATGCATTGGAGAAGGAAATGGCAACCTACTCCAGTGTTCTTGCCTGGAGAAACCCAGGGACGGTGGAGCCTTGTGGGCTACCGTCTATGGGGTCGCACAGAGTTGGTCACGACTGAAGTGACTTAGCAGCAGCAGCAGCAGCAGATTACATAAATATGCGTCAGTATATGATATTTGTATTTCTCTTTCTGACTTACTTCACTCTGTATAATAGGCTCTAGGTTTGTCCATCTCATTAGAAGTGACTCAAATGTGTTGCTTTTATGGCTCAGTAGTATTCCATTGTGTATATGTAGTATTCCATTGTGTATATGTACCACATCTTCTTTATCCATTCATCTGTTGGTGGACATCCTGGTTGCTTCCATGTTCTAGCTATTGTAAATAGAGCTACAGTGAACACTGAGGTACATGTGTCTGTTTCAATTTTGGTTTCCTCAGGTTATATGCCTAGGAGTGGGATTGCTGGGTCATATGGTGGTTTTATTCCTAGTGTTTTAAGGAATCTCCATACCATCTTCCATAGTAGCTGTATCAATTTACATTCCCACCAGCAATGCAAGAGGGCTCTCTTTTCTCCACACACTCTCCAGCATTTATTGTGTGTAGATTTTTTGATGATGTCCATTCTGACTGATGTGAGGTGGTTTCTCATTGTAGTTTTGATTTGCATTTCTCTAATAATTGAGTGATGTTGAGCATCTTTTCATGTGTTTTTTAGCCATATGTGTGTCTTTTTTAAAGAAATGTCTGTTTAGGTCTTTCCCCCACTTTTTGACTGGGTTGTTTGTTTTACTGGTATTGAGTTGTATGCTTGTATATTTTGGAAATTAATTCTTTGTTGGTTGTTTCTTTTGCTATTATTTTCTCCCATTCTGAGGGCTGTCGTTTCACCTTGTTTGTAGTTTCTTTGCTGTGCAAAGCTTTTAAGTTTAATCAGGTCCCACTTGTTTTTGTTTTTATTTCCATTTCTCTAGGAGGTGTGTCATAGAAGATCTTGCTTTGATTATGTCATTGAGTGTTCTGCCTATGTTTTTCTCTAAAAGTTTTATAGTTTCTGGTCTTACATTTAGGTCTTTAATCCATTTTGAGTTTATCTTTGTGTATGGCATTAGGAAGTCTCATAATTTCATTTGTTTGCATGTAGCTCTCTAGTTTTCCTAACACTGCTTATTGAAGAGGCCATCTTTGCCCCATTGTATATTCTTGCCTCCTTTGTCAAAAATAAGGTACCCATAGATGCATAGGTTTATCAATGGACTCTCTATCTTGTTCCATTGGTCTGTATTTCTGTTTTTGTGCCATACTGTCTTGATGACTGTAGCTTTGTAGTATAGTCTTAAGTCAGGAAGGTTGATTTCTCCAGCTCCATTCTTCCTTCTCAAGACTGTTTTGGCTATTTGGGGTCTTTTATGTTTCCATATGAATTGTGAAATTTTTTGTTCTAGCTCTGTGAAAAATGCCATTGGTAATTTGATAGAGATCATGTTGAATCTGCAGGTTTCATTTGGTAGTATAGTTATTTTCACAATATTGATTCTTCATACCCAGGAGCATGGACTATCTCTCCATCTGTTTAAATCACCTGATTTCTTTCATCAGTGTCTTATAATTTTCTGTATACAGTTCTTTTGTTTTCTTAGGTAGGTTTATTCCCAGATGTTTTGTTCCTTTTGTTTCAGTGGTGAATGGGATTGATTCTTTAATTTCTCTTTCTGATTTTTTGTTGTTAGCATATAGGAATGCAAGTGATTTCTGTGTATTGACCTTGTATCCCGTGACTTTGCTGAATTCACTGATTAGTTCTATTAATTTTCTGATCGTTTCTTTGGGGTTTTCTATGTATAGTATCATGTCATCTATGAACAGTGAATGTTTTACAAGATCATGTTGAATCTGCAGGTTTCATTTGGTAGTATAGTTATTTTCACAATATTGATTCTTCATACCCAGGAGCATGGACTATCTCTCCATCTGTTTAAATCACCTGATTTCTTTCATCAGTGTCTTATAATTTTCTGTATACAGTTCTTTTGTTTTCTTAGGTAGGTTTATTCCCAGATGTTTTGTTCCTTTTGTTTCAGTGGTGAATGGGATTGATTCTTTAATTTCTCTTTCTGATTTTTTGTTGTTAGCATATAGGAATGCAAGTGATTTCTGTGTATTGACCTTGTATCCCGTGACTTTGCTGAATTCACTGATTAGTTCTATTAATTTTCTGATCGTTTCTTTGGGGTTTTCTATGTATAGTATCATGTCATCTATGAACAGTGAATGTTTTACTTCTCTTTTTCCAACCTGGATTCCTTTTATTTCTTTTTCTGAATACCAGTAGTTTTGAAAGTTCTCAGGTGATTCGAATGAGTAACCACATTTGAATACCACTGATATAAGCTTTTAAAGTTTTCTGCTATTTTCACTCTTAAAGGCACCTTTTAATTTATATCTTCTATTCTCTCTTGTACTTTTAAAACTAAAGTATCAATAAATACAGCTGGAACAAGGCATTACTCCCTACTCTGAAAAGTGCAATGTGTGCACATTTTGACTTTCAGAATTTACCATTTCCAAATATTGATTTTAGCTTCAGTTGAATGATAGCCTATAATTGAGATTAAATGAGTCAAACTCACATATATGACTTGAGATAAAATA
>SJYC01111745.1:0-10949 GCA_006408675.1 Madoqua kirkii
GTTATCATTTCTTCTTTTGCATATTTTTAGTTCATGATCTTTTCTTACTTCAAAAATCATTTTTAAGGAAGTTAAAAAAGCATTTGAGAAATGTAATTTCAATTAATTTATGCACTTATGGTTATAACTTTATAGTGAATCCAATAGCTACAAACTGCAATCTCTACCCTGGTGAGGTCCTCTGTGGGAATCTTTGTAGATCCTTTTGTATACATTAACATTCAAGAGCTATGAATTACTACAATTTAATTCAGTGCAGTTAGATAGAACTTTTCCCATAAATGCAAGTTGCAAAAGTCAGATTAATCTGAATAGTCTAGAAGTGCGGGCAACTGGGAATAGTTCTTCTACTATGTGATAATGTCGTTCATGTGAAATAGCTCTTGTGAAAAGATGAAATGCCATGTAATTCATGGAGCACATACAGAGGAGACTTTTCAAGATGTTCTTCTGGATTTTTTTTTGCAGACTTTGCAGTTGTTTATATTTCAGGCTAAAAAGAATGGATTGGGCATGATGATCACTAGTCATTTAGCAATAATTTAAGGCAAGATATATTTAAATGGTTGAAAGCTGAGGAAGTTGAAGACCCCAAAGAAATGAAGAACTTACTAGTCAGTGAGTGACAAAAGGTAAACAGGGCTACTGCATTTTATAGTGAAAGAAGTACAAAATTCACGCCTTCTGTCTGAGACTGGTTACCTGTTCATTCAACTGTATTCTCATAGTGTGCCAGAGAGCAAGTGATTTTAGTGGGAGTAGAATTGAGGCTGGGCTTCCCTGATGGCTCAGTGGTAAAGACTCTGCCTGCAGTGCAGGAGCTGCAGGAGATGCGGGTTCGATCCCTGGGTCAAGAAGATCCCCTGTAGGAGGGTATGGCAACCCACTCCAGTCCAGTATTCTTGTCTGGAGAATCCCATGGACAGAGGAGCTTGGCAGGGTACAGTCCATAGGGTTGCAAAGAGTCAGACATGACTGAAGCAACCTAGCACAGCACACAATGGAGGCTATGACTGCAAAATGAAGACCTATACGACTCACATGCTTCTAAAGTTCTGAAATGTTTAGAATGATCTGTGATAACAAGAAAAATCTTACAGCAAAATACACATCTAGAAAATAGAACTAAATTAATATTAATTAATGTCATTACCTAGAAAAAGAAGTTCCTAATGTTTATATTTTTACTGTCATTAGATATCAAGAGACAAAAGGATTGTTTTGTCTCTAGTATATTCTAAGCATAAGTCCAATTTTGCATTTTTAATTGATAGTTTTTTTACAAAGTATTTTATTAGTCACTCTTTGATTTTCTGTTAATATAAAAATCTATCTCCATTTCAGCTACCAATTTCAATTTTTTTCCTGTTAAATCACTAGACAAAGTTTAAAATCCAACCTCTTTTCCCAGAACAAATGCAGTATAGTAAGAAACAGTGAAAGAGGTAATGTGGAAAGGGAGTTTTAAGAAGAAAAGGAATGGATGATGAAGGTGGATTTTGAACTGCTGAACTCAGCCAGATTCTAGAAGCAGATTCAAAATCTTTCAAAACTCACACATGCACTAAAAACTAAACTAAACTAAAACCAAACAAAAGGCATTCTACTAGTGGCAGTGTTAAAACGGTGGGTTAATTATCTTGTGAAAACTCAGAGACTGTTTTTGATTGGGTCAGATTGGAGTTTCATTTCTCTCCAACTTCACACATGGTTTGAATTAACATCTCTAGTTCTTGGAAAAAATATTACATTTTAAAATTGCCCTTAAACTACATATTTTCCACAAATAGATTGGTAATGGCCAACTTGAGGAATATTTTTCTAAAGATAGTTTTACTATCACTACCTCACACGACGCGAAATCTAGTTAATGGGGCAGACGGTTCAAATCTATCTTCAGTGGTTAAGGGCATACTCTCCTCTAAGGGTATAAGTTCAGATGCATAATTCTATTTCCAGATTCTCTGTGTAGATTTAGTGCTGTGAGCAAGAAACATAAGGATGCTCGTGTCCTTGGTACAAGGTTAGCTCTCTGTTCACCTAGGTACCAATTCAGTTCAGTTCAGTCGCTCAGTTGTGTCTGACTCTTGGACTGCAGCATGCCAGGCTTCCCTGTCCATCACCAACTCCCAGAGCTTACTCAGACTCATGTCCGTTGAGTCGGTGATGCCATACAGCCATCTCATCCTCTGTCGTCCCCCTCTCATCCTGCCTTCAATCTTTCCCAGCATCACGGTCTTTTCCAATTAGTTAGTTCTTCGCATCAGGTGGCCAAAGTATTGGAGTTTCAGCTTTAGCATTGGTCCTTCCAATGAATATTCAGGACTGACTTCCTTTAGAACTGACTTGTTCAATCTCCTTGCAGTCCAAGGGACTCTCACAACACCACAGTTCAAAAGCATCAATTCTTTGGCACTCAGCTTTCTTTATAATCCAACTCTCACATCCATGACTACTGGAAAAACCATAGCTTTGGCTAGATGGACCTTTGTCAGTAAAGTAAATCTCTGCTAATAGGCTATCTAGGTTGGTCATAGCTTTTCTTCCAAGAGGCAAGCATCTTTTAATTTCATGGCTACCGTCACCATCTGCAGTGATTTTGGAGCCAAAAATATTAAGTCTGTCACCGTTTCTATTGTTTCCCTATCTATTTGCCATGAAGTGATGGGACCAGATGCCATGATCTTCGTTTTCTGAATGTTAAGCTTTAAGCCAACTACTTCATGCTCCTCTTTCATCAAGAGGCTCTTAATTCTTCTTGGCTTTCTGCCATAAGGGTGGTATTATTTGCATATCTGAGGTTATTAATATTTCTCCCAGCAATCTTGATTCCAGCTTGTGATTCATCCAGCCTGGCATTTTGCATGATGTACTCTGCATATAAGTTAAATAAGCAGGGTGACAATATACAGCCTTGACATACTCCTTTTCCTACCTGGAACCAGTCTGTTGTTCTATGTCCAGTTCTAACTGTTGTTTCTTGATCTGCCTACAGAGTTCTCAGGAAGCAGGTCAGGTGGTCTGGCATTCCCATCTCTTTCAGAATTTTCCACAGTTTGTGGTGATCCACACAGTCAAAGACTTTGGCATAGTCAATAAAGCAGAAGTAGATATTTTTCTGGAACTCTCTTGCTTTTTCCATGATCCAGTGGATGTTGGCAATTTGTCTCTGGTTTCTCTGCCTTTTCTAAATCTAGCTTGAACATCTGTAAGTTCACGGTTCACATACTTTTGAAGCCTGGCTTGGAGAATTTTGAGCATTACTATACTAGCATGTGAGATGAGTACAATTGTGCGGTAGTTTGAGCATTCTTTGGCCTTGCGTTTCTTTGGGATTGGAATGAAAACTGACCTTTTCCAGTCCTGTGTCCACTGTTGAGTTTTCCAAATTTGCTGGCATATTGAGTGCAGCACTTTCACAGCATCATCTTTCAGGATTTGAAATGGCTCAACTGGGATTCCATCACCTCCACTAGCTTTGTTTGTAGTGATGCTTCCTAAGGCCTACTTGACTTCACATTCTGGGATGTCTGCCTTTAGGTGAGTGATCACATCATCGTGGTTATCTGGGTCATGAAGATCTTTTTTGTAGATCTCATGCCTTGAATCTAAGGCTAACAGATTTTTGTTAAGAAAACACACTGGTCATAGCAAACACCCTCTTCCAACAATGCAAGAGAAGACTCTACACACAGGTAAAGGCTAACAGAATTTTGTCAAGAGAATGCATTGGTCATAGAAAGCACACTCTTCCAACAACACAAGAGAAGACTCCACACATAGTTAAAGGCTAAGAGAATTTTGTGGAGGGAATGCATTGGTCATAGCAAACACCCTCTTCCAAATACAAAAGAGAAGACTCTACACATGGACATCACCAGATGGTCAATACTGAAATCAGATTGATCATATTCTTTGCAGCCGAAGATGGAGAAGCTCTATACAGTCAAAAAAAAAAAAAAAAAAAGACCGGGAGCTGACTGTGGCTCAGATCATGAACTTATTGCCAAATTCAGACTGAAATTGAAGAAAGTAGGGAAAACCACTAGATCATTCAGATATGACCTAAATCAAATATCTTATGATTATATAGTAGAAGTGACAAATAGATTCAGGGATTAGATCTGATAGAAAGAGTGCCTGAAGAACTATGGACAGAAGTTCATGACATTGTACAGGAGGCAGTGATCAAGGCCATCCCCAAGAAAAAGAAATGCAGAAAGGCAAAACAGTTGTCTGAGGAGGGCTTACAAGTAGCTGAGAAAAGAAGAGAAGCAAAAGGCAAAGGAGAAAAGGAAAAATATACCTTTTAAACAAATGCAGAATTCCAGTGAATAGCAGGGAGACATAAGAAAGTTTTCCTCAGTGATCAGTGCAAAGAAGTAGAGGAAAACAATAGAATGAGAAAAACTAGGGATCTCTTCAAGAAAATTAGAGATACAAAGGGAACCTTTCCTGCAAAGATGGGCACAATAAAGGACAAAAATGGTATGGACCTAACAGAGGAGGAGATATTAAGAAGAGGAGGCAAGAATACACAGAAGAACTATGCAAAAAAAGGTACCAATTGGCTCCCTTCTAACACCAGAAGGCTGACCTCCTGTCTTTATGTCTTCATCTTAGTTGACTAAAGTCTCAGTACCATGATCTCTATCTTTAGTACCAAAGATTTAGTACCAAATCTTTCTTGGTCACTCTCTCTACCTTTTGGTCTTTGATCATGTATTCTATCCTTGACAAATGGTACTTAATTTCTGATTGTACTTTCTGCTTTTAAACTAACCTCTCTTGTTTTGCTCTCTTTTCTGAATCTGTGTTCCCACAAATCTTTTCTTTAGAACACTGAATGCTTGACTGTGGGCTCGTGTTTAGATCCAATCCTGGAAGTCTTCTTCTCCTCCTATTCTGACTTACCCTGCTCATGAGCCACTTCTCTTTTGTTAGAAAGGAAGATTAGGTTTTCCTTCTCTTTTCTGAGAACACGTATGTACACTGGTCACTTATGTTGCAGTAAACTTATGTGATAGAGGTCATCTGGGCTTATAATAGGTGTGATAAACACAATGACAACTTATTCTTCCTCCTGAAAATTAATACCTGTAGCAATCCAACTATTCACTTACTCAGTAGGTATTTATAGAAAACATAGTTTGGGCCTCATGTAGGAATCCAGGTTGTAGTTACTTTGGGAATAAAATTTTGAGATTGTGTATCTCATTTTCCCAGAGAAAACAAAGAGTTAATCTGATTAATATTTATAAAAAGTGCTCTAGAAAGCTGTCTACTCAACCTCTAAAACTATAGCATTCCTAATGTTTTTAAAATTTTTTTGCTTTACATAAAGGCAAAACTTAAATTCGATGTTAAGGATGTTAAGATATCTTTTACTAAGTGGTCTCAAAACTTACATGTTTTGAGGGTGAACCCAATGGCAGTTAGAGTCATATCACTCAATAACTGTTGTTGTTGTTGATTATTCACTCAGTTGTGTCCAGCTCTTTGGTGACCCCCTAGACTGTAGCCCACCAGGCTCCTCTGTCCATGGGAATTTCCAGGCAAGAATATTGGAGTGTCTTGCCATGCCCTCTGCTAGGGAATCTTCCCTACCCAGGGATCAAACACCTATCTCTTACTTCTCCTGCACTGGCAGACAAAGTCTTTACCACTGTGCCATGTGTGTGATAGAGTCTCACTAGCTGAGAGTATACAGGCAGGTGCACTGTACTGGCTCTCGTTTGGCTATGAGTGTAAAACATAGGAGAATAAAAAGGAAACTAATACATGTAAAAAGAAGTACTTCAGAGATAAAGGACTATGACATCAGAATTGGCCAGAACATGTTAAATAGGGTACACACGACCCCCCTCTGGGTCTTAGCCCTGTGATTTTTTCCACAGTTAATACGTCCTGCTCTGTAAAGTGGTCCACACTGTATTACAGACACTCTCTGGTCAAGAGGCAGAACCAGAAGTTGCATACCCCTTACAGAATTTCCGAGATACAAGCTTCTATCTTAATCACTTTCTGTTTAAACTTGGAGAACGTCATGTGCATATATGTTATGATAGCTTATGCAAACACAAAAATAAGATTCCATTATCTGGGTCTCTTGTTATCTAGAAAGCAATTAAGTTGCCTCCAGGATGAAAATGTCCTCAAACAAAGCACCACAGTTCTTTTCCCATGACACCCGTTGATTCATGGTTCAATCCTTTCCCTTAGAAAGCTGTTATGAGATTTAAAAGATGGTACAGTGGTAACTATGATATACGTGTATAACTGAATCACTTTGCTGTATTCAAGAAATGAATACAACATGGTAACTCCACTATTATTTCAATAAAATGATTTTTTAAAAGGTGGTACATGTAAGAGGTTAGCACATTGCCTTATACTGAGAGCTAAATAAATATTAACTGTTATATTTATTTTTATATATTTATATTGGAGAAGGCAATGGCACCCCACTCCATAAAAATATATATATTTATGTAAATATAATGTACTTATATAAAATATATTTATATATTTATTAACTTATAATTTATCTAAATCATCCTTATGCACAATAAACTATAAGTGAAATATTATTAGATTGAATTAAATATTAGAAAGTTGATATTTGGACAAATTCATTAACTTGTCCTCAATCATATTGCTTATAAGAAGAGGACTTGAATTTTAAATCCAGAAATACCCAGTTTACAAGCTAATATTTTTTATCATTCTCTGTGTAGATACCATAATGTGTTACTTCAAGTTTATCAATAGAAGGTTGCTGTTGTTCAGTCACTCAGCTGTGTCTGACTCTTTGCGACCCCAGGGACCGCAACACTCCAGGCTTCCCTGTCCTTCACCATCTCCCAGAGTTTGCTCAAACTCATGTCCATTGAGTCAGTGATGCTATCCGACCATCTCATCCTCTTCTCCTCGTGCTCTCAATCTTTCCTGGCATCAGAGTCTTTTCCAATGAGTTGACTCTTTGCATCAGGTGGCCAAAATATTGGAGCTTCAGCGTTAGTCCTTCCAATGAATATTCAGGATTGATTTCCTTTAGGATTGACTGGTTTGATCTCCCTGCGGTTCAAGGGACTCTCACATCCATACATGACTACTGGAAAAGCCATAGCTTTGACTATACAGACCTTTGTTGGCAAAGTAATGTCTCTGCTTTTTAATATCCTGTCTAGGTTTATAATAGCTTTTCTTCCAAGAAGTGAGCGTCTTTTAATTTTGTGGCTGCCATTACTGTTATCAGTGATTTGGGGGCCCAAGAAAATAAAATATGACACTATCTCCATTGTTTCCTCATCTATTTGCCATGAAGTGATGAGACCAAATGCCATAATCTTCATTTTTTGAATGTTGAGTTTTAAGCCAGCTTTTTTACTCACTCTCCTCTTTCACCCTCATCAAGAGGCTCTTTGGTTTTCTTTGCATTCTGCCATTAGAGTGGTATCATATGTATATCTGAGGTAGATAATATTTCTCCTGGCTATCTTGATTCCGGTTTTTGAGTCTTCCAGCCCAGCATTCTACATGACATACTCTGCCTAGAAGTTAAATAAGTAGGGTGACAATATACAGCCTTGACGTACTCCTTTCCCAATTTTGAACCAGTCCGTTGTTCCATGTCTGGTTCTAACTGTTGCTTCTTTGCCTACATTCAAGTTTCTTGGGAGACCAGATAAGGTGGTCTGGTGCTTCCATCTTTTTTTGAATTTTCCAGTTTGTTGTGATCCAGACAGTCAAAGGCTTTAGCATAGTCAATGAAGCAGAAGTTGTAGTGGGGACTATTTGAACACTAGATTTGCCCCATTGCTGTTCCAGTATTGTTTCTATGTGAAACACATAGAGATTAACCTTTTGATCTGAATGAGTAGTTTTAACTTCAATATGTAAGTAAATCCAAAAGCAAATTATAGCTGTATCTCTGTCTTGACCACAGTCTGCTACTTATATGCAATATTAACTCTTATGAAACTCCTGTTTTAGCTGTGGTACGGGGCCTGTCACTTAGGCCCCAAATCTTCGAAGTTCCTTTGTTTTTCTTTTCTCTCCTGCATGCATATATATTGGGTCTGTTTGTGGAGTTGTCAGTGATTTTGATGAATGCTAAAAAAAGGTTGACTTTCATAGTTAATGTAACCTACTCTGTAAAATGGTCCATATGTGAATTTAAGTGGGCTTCTTCCTAAGTATGCGTGTGTCCATAGGAGGGCAATCTTGATTTGTTCTGTTGACTTTTAGGGTTCTTAGTAGGAGCTTGCATCTCATGAAACTGGTTCTTCTTCTTTCTCTCTCATTTATATATTCCTTTGTTTTCTGTATACTCCTCCTGGGCAACTTTATCCATATTCATGTTGTGAACTACAATTTAGAAACTCAGAACTCACTAGTGTATCTCAAGTGACATTCAGATAGAGATGACTGATAGGAACTTCATGTATAAATTCCAAGTTTATATCCAGGTGCCTAGTGCACATCCTCACTTGCCTGCCCCACATTTTAGACTCTGGACATGAGTCATCATGACACCCCTAAACCTGTCGCATGTTTAGTCTTTCCCCATCTCAGAAAATGGCCCATCCCTGACTTACTTGCCCGAGGTTTGGAACTTTTGTCATCTTGTTCTTCTCTTTTATCCATTTCCCAGGTCTAATTAGTTATCAAGCCGTATGAAGATTTCCTCCAAAACTCCTTTTGATTGTGTCCTTTGTCTTCATTTGCATTAGCCCTGTCTTAGCTCAGTCTCTCAGCACTTCCTGCTCCTGTTGCTCAAGACCTTCCACAATGATTGTTTTTTATCACCATTGTCAGAATGATCTTTCTAAAGCACAAAATGGGTCATTTCTTATCCCCATCATAAAATCTTCCAATGGCTCCTTGTAGCTTTAACTAGAAAACTCAACCCCCTTAGCTTAGCATCTAGGGCCTGCCCTTGCAATTAGCTTCTACTTCCAAATGTTCAGAATCTAGCCAATCTTTTGACCTCACACCTCCATATTTTCACAGGCTATTTATTTTAAATGTGTTTCAAATGACCTTCTCTTATTTCTTCTAAACAGACAATGCTTACTAACACTTCAAGGCTTCCCAGGTGACACAGTGGTAAAGAATCTGCCTGCAATGCAGGAAATATGGATTTGATTCTTGGGTTGGGAAGATCCCCTGGAGTAGGAAATGGCTACCCACTCTAGTATGCTTGCCTGGAAAATCTCATGGACAGAGGAGCCTGGTGGGTTACAGTCCATCAGGTCACAAAGAGTTGGACACGACTGAGCACATACTAACACTTCAGAATTCTACACAAATGTCTCCTCCTTGCAAAGACATCTTTGAAGTGGATTACCCAGTTTCTAAAGATAGTAATCATAATGCTGACAACTAACATTTATTGTGAAGTAATATGCACCGTGTTCTAGACATGTTACATGCCTGAATCCATTTAGTCTTCATAATTATTTGGTGAGATGAATGTGTTTCTCATTGGAGCTAAGGTGCACAGCTAATTTAGTGGCAGAACTGAGAATTTGCCTGCTTGTTAAATATAACACTACTTTCTATTCTATATCTCCCATAGCACTCGTAGGTGCTTAGTGAGTATTTGTGGAATGAATAAATTAGGAAATATTCTTGCAACTGAGTATTGTTATGGGAAGGATTGACACAGCCATCACAGTTTATGCCACTTTCATGCCACTGACACCAGAATGAATGGTTAGCCAAGTAATTACATGAAGATAAGAAATGACGGAGGAGCCCAGTGAGTCTTAATTGAATGAGTTAAATGGAAATGATGAATCTACCCTGAAGTACAGGTTTCATAATCACAATCTAATGGAAAAATCTTTCCGAGGTTCAGCTTTACAGAATTATCTAGGCCTTTAGTGGCCTCATTGTTTTAGTGACTGAATATCCTTCCATCAAAATCTCTGACCTTTATTCCTTGATGGAGAATCAAGAACCATGGAGAATCAATGGTCAGCTCCTTGAAACCTGACTGATTCAGTATAGCCTGTCTGACTGCCTGTTCTGGCCAATCCTTTCTTCCTCACAGTTGTTCTTAGAGACTCCAAGTTTATAAGCTACACAGACCTGTAAAGTGAATGAAGACATGCTCCAGGTCTTAATACACAGATCTGGCCCTTCCTTGAAAGTTCTGTTACATTGTCTCATAAGCTGCAGCTGGAGCTCTATCTCCTCTCCTTCAGCCAGGAGCTCTCACTGTGGCCAGACTAGTCTTGGTCATATCTTTGCATATGCTGTGCTTCCTGCAGCTCCCATGGGCCCTTCATATGGATGCCCCCTCCTTTCCCACCACCTGTGTGCACCCTCCACGTCCCAGGCATCATTCTAATAACCCTTACCATCCTTCAGGAAGTCACCACCCCTCATCACTCTGCACTGGTCAACCCTAACAGCACTGCCTGCCTGTATCACTCATTTTAATGTTATTAACTATTTTAAATGCCCATAATTCTTCCATGAGATTTGATGATCCTTGGGGACAAGAGTTGTGACTTGTGTCTGTGGCATTCTTCAGTGCCCAGCACACTGCTATGTGTATAGAAGTAAGTGTCTGAATTTACTTAAGTCATGTATTGATTTAGATTTATTATATATACATATAGTATGTAAATTAACATATTTAATTCAGTAAAGACCATTTGATTATGAGCAAGTGAATTGGTAGTGATAAATGTATAATCTTACCCATTTTAAAGACCTGTATATTATTTTATGTATTTTTGAGGTGGGGAAACTGAGGCTTCAAGGATAAGTTTCAGGATCCTGGTTATAAAGCTGCTCCTTCTTAAACGTGTTTCTGGTTTTAAAGCTGGCACAAGGGAAGCTAGAAGTTGAACTCCGCTCTTTCTAACACAGTGCACTGATATTTTAGTAGAGGGCAAAAATGACACAAAAACATTTACTTGATCCATCAGGAC
>SJYC01111746.1:0-14817 GCA_006408675.1 Madoqua kirkii
TGAATTTCTAAAAAATTGTGCCAAGAATGAAACTATTCAGAAATCTAAGAAATCCTGAAACAGCAGCTTTTTCTTCAACTAATGGACTGAAGAAAAAATGGAAAACTCTGTTAGCTTAAAAGTGTATATGTATATATTCTTATATATAATATATAGTACATATATACATGTATAGATGGATATATGTTTATACTATATATAAAGAGGATATATACAAAAATGAATATATACACATGCACATATACAACACACCTGGAACTTAATATAAAATCATGCATATTATGCTTATAATACCCAAGAATGCACTAAAGATAAGATATAAATATCTCTAACATCATTACACGGTTTCTCGAAATAGTTTACATGAAGGAAATCATGTGATTAATTTTAAAGTCCCCCTGATGAGAGGTACTGTGTTGGAGGCAGGATGACCTCTCCTTTATTAGTGTGAATTTACCTTCAAGGCAAACATTTTTCAATCAACACTCATTTGCATGTAATTTATCAAGAGAAAAGTGCAAAATAATTTGGTTGAAAGATTCCCCTTTGTTTTAAGTGTCATTAGCAGTCCCAGTTAATCCAATTTTTACAATCTCATCAGGCACTTTTAGAAAATCTCTCTGAACTCATCTGGAGGATGCATTTATTCCTGGGCCCATATTGCATTACAGCACAGCAGAGAGGCGCAGTCCGCTACAGATGTTTATGTGAAATGCAGTTAACACTCTGCCAATTTAGTTTTTATAGGGACACAATCAATTTTTATTCATTTAAAAACCAGAATGCTTTCTTTTATTGTGTGCAGCCTCTCCTCATTACATAGCTAAACAAATTATTTCTCTGTTTGTACTAAATGGTGCTGTTGGGGAAGAGCGATAGTGTGGTATAAGTGTACCATATACAAATAATGATTCCCTCTTTGGGTATGTTCCTTACAATGGGTTATTTAAAACTTTTTTGGGGTTTTACTTACTGTAAATATGCATGAATGAAACGTAAATCTTAAAGTGGGTAGTCTATTGGCTCTGTTATCTGATCTTGCATTTCCATCGAGATTTATGGTTTATAGGCTATTCACATGTACATTATCTCACATCATTTAAGATGCTTAGGTTCTATCATCAAGATGTTGGAATTGTCAGGTGTTCCCATTGTTTTGCTAGAAGATTCCTATAGCCCTGCAGTTTTATGGCACTACAAGTTAAAAAATACTTCAATAATCTTGACAGTATGGAGCAGATTTAGAGGACTAATGTTAAAATGATCTTGGTGATATGGGAGAAATATGGTTCTATATTTAGATACTTGAAAATCCATCATGCCTAAGTTTAGTGGAAACTGTTAACTATGGAGTAGAGAGACAGTTCCAAAATTGGCATTACAGACAGCAAGAGACTTTGGACTCTTGCAGTATTTGAATCCATGCCCTACTGAAGTGAGTTGACTGTTGCTGAGAGAAGGCTTTGGGTCAGAAGATTTTCTTAGGGGCTGATACTAAAGGCAATGACTAGGGATCCTCTCCATAGAATTCAATAAATCCCCTATATAGGATAACATTAAATACATTATTTATAAATATCATTTTTCAGTTCAGTTCAGTCACTCAGTCATGTCTGACTTTGTGACCCCATGAATTGCAGCACGCCAGGCCTCCCTGTCCATCACCAACTGCCGGAGTCCACCCAAACCCATGTCTGTCGAGTTGGTGATGCCATCCAACCATCTCATCCTCTATCGTCCCCTTCTCCTGTCCTCAATCTTTCCCAGCATCAGGGTCTTTTCAAATGAATCAACTCTTCGCATCAGGTGGCCAAAGTATTGGAGTTTCAGCTTCAACATCGGTCCTTCCAATGAACACCCCAAGACTGATCTCCTTTAGGATGGACTTGTTGAATCTCCTTGCAGTCCAAGGGACTCTCAAGAGTCTTCTCCAACACAGTTCAAAATCATCAATTCTTCAACGCTTAGCTTTCTTTATAGTCCAACTCTCACATCCATACATGACCAATGGAAAAACCATAGCCTCAAATAGATAGAACTTTGTTGGCAAAATAATGACTCTGCTTTTTAATATGCTATCTAGGTTGGTCATAACTTTCCTTCCAAGGAGTAAGTGTCTTTTAATTTCATGGCTGCAGTCACCATCTGCAGTGATTTTGGAGCCCAGAGAAATAGCCACTGTTTTCCCATATATTTGCCATGAAGTGACTATCTAGTTATTAATATATAGGTTTAAAATTCAAGTAGCTTGAGTGAGTGCTCAGTCGCATCTGACTTTTTGTGACCCCTTGGACTGTTGCCCATGAGGCTCCTCTGTCCATGGGATTTTTCCTGGCAAGAATACTGTAAATGGGTTGCCATCTCCTCCCCCAGGGGAATCTTCCTGACCCAGGGATTGAACCCACGCCTCCTGCTTCACAGGCAGATTCTTTATTGCTGAGCCACTGGGGAAGCCCTTTAAGCAGCATAGAAAATACTGTAAACATGGTTAGAAAATCATAGAAAAGAATCTAAACAGTTCTAGTTCATGTAATATTAGCTTTTTTTCTTTCAGAATTCTTAAGTGATTATTTTTATATACATTTTTATCCCTAAGATAAACCCTTATTTTAAGGCTTTTACTAAGGTTATATTCCAATAGATAATTTTAATAATTAAACGGAAGAAAATGAATCTTTATTACCAACTATATGTGAATAATCAATTTATAGATTTAAATAAAATATCCTAATGTTCCTATATACTACCTAACTAGCTGGGAAGGAGTAAGCCATATGGGATCTACCCTCAAGAAGCTCACAATTCATTTGGCTAGCACAGGTTAAACACTGAAATGACAGATAATAAAAGCACATTAAAATACAATACAAGAGATGTCATGGGCATGTGATTATGGATCATTCTAGTAGAATCATATAGAATGAGTTCAAAGAAGAACCACTGTGGGTTGGAAAAATCCAAGGTGGCTTCCCAGAGCATTGGATGATGGATGAGAATTAGATAGAAAGTATAAATCTAGAGAAACTGACTTTGCTTACTTGAAAGGTGAATTTGCCAGATTTTCAGAACTGTGAACTCTTTTATGATTCTATAAAAGGGAAGCTACAAGTACTGTGTGTGTGTGTGTGTATACACACACACATACTATTGAGTAAAGTGAGTATATGTGTATATATAGATAGATACACACATTTTTTGGCTTCGCAGATGGTACTGTAGTAAAGGACCCACTGGCAATGCAGAAGACGGTGGGTTTGATCCCTGGGTCAGGCAGATGCCCTGGAGAAGGAAATGGCTACCCACTCCATTATTCTTGCCTGGGAGATCCTATGGACAGAGGAGCCTGGTGGGCTACAGTCCATGGGGTCACAAATAGTTGGACACGACTGAGCACACACACTCTCTCTCACATACACATTTTCTTACTTAAATAGTGCTTGCTTTGGTAAAATTGCTTTAAGAAAACTTGAATTGTTTCTTTCAATATATTTAGACTTCTATTGCACGCTTACTTTTCCTAAAAATTATACTCAACTCTCCTGTTTTATCATTCAGATTTAGTATAACTTTTTGATCACCTTTTTTTTTTCCCTCTGTATGTGTCGCTGCTGAGTTAATTTCCCCCGTCTCT
The DNA here is from genome assembly GCA_006408675.1 of Madoqua kirkii. Lineage (NCBI taxonomy): Eukaryota > Metazoa > Chordata > Mammalia > Artiodactyla > Bovidae > Madoqua > Madoqua kirkii. Next base: position 3,632 of record SJYC01111746.1, read on the forward strand.
AATAACTAACATCTACCTATATTCAGTTAGAAGCTGAACAGTTCCGCAGTTAGATGTACGGCATTCGTGGTGAGGTATTGTCACCAGATTTCTGAAAGACCTCGTTTCTGTGGCAACCTTCTCAACTTTCTAAGCAACCTCTAATTTTTCTTTTTGTAAGAAATCCATGTTACTCCATTCATCTTTCACCAAAAGAACCAATGTGAATAGCTTTTCAAGTTGAATTAATGCCATAACTTAACCAATTGTATTAAACTTTTCCTTCTGTAAAAATCCTCTTATTGCTGAGGTAATGTGCAAAGAGTGTCCTTTGAGGGACAGATTTACAGAAAGCTGAAATGCTTTATTCTATTCCTTATACATATTTTATTATTGTATTTACCAAGGAGACTTTGGAGTGCCTCTGTGTGTGAATCTGTGTGCCAGGGGCTAAAACGTGTCATTTCTCTAAGTTTTGACTTGAAATTTAATATCTGAAAAATTATTACTATAACTAGGAGTCAGTCATAGGCATGTAAATGTTTAAATATACATTCAATGGCAGCTCCATCCTTCAGTTAATTGGGCCCCGAATCTTGGCCTTTTGGTTGATTCAGCTTTTCCCTTCACACTCCATATCCAATCCATTAGCAAAATCGCTTGTGTGTGTACGAATGTTCTGGAACAAGCCGCCACCATTTCCCAGCTGGGCTGTTAAAACAGCCTCTCAGCTTGCTGCTCTTCCTACTGCAGTCTCCTCTCCACAGCCAGAAGTGTCCCGCCTGAAATTCACACGTCCTCTTATGACTCCTCTTCTCAGAATCCTCCATGGTTTCTTGGGTCCCTGCAAGGAACAGCCAATGGCCTTCAAGACAGTGAAGGACTTGGTCCATGGGTATATCTCCAACATCACTGTCTATTTCTCACACCCCTTACTAACTGCTTCAGCCATGTTGGCCTCTCTCTTGTTCCTCAGACCCACCAAGCACACTCCCACTCAGGGCCTTGGCATGTGCTGTTCCCATCCATATTCTAGAATGTTCTTTCCCCTAACATCCCCATGGCTTGTTCCCACTCGTTTATGGCCTTGTGCATAAGCGAACTTTTTTGATGAAATTTTACTTTCTCCTGTCTCTCTTTAAACTACAGCTCTCTCAGTTCCAGTGGGCAACTATTGTTTTTGTTGCACTAGAATAATATACAAGGTCTTTCTTTGTTTCTTCTGTGCCTCAATCTCTATTTGAAGGTAAGCTCCATGAGAGAGGAATTTTTTTGTTTTATTTTAAACCATTCAGGTAACACTGGAGTATATTCTTTTTCTTTCTTTCTTTTTTTTTTTCCCCTTGAAGTATAGTTGCTTTACAATGCTGTGTTAGTTCCTGCTGTACAATAGTGTGAATCAGTTATATATATATGTATATCCCCTCCCTCTTGGACCTTCCTCCCAGCCCGTCCCATCTATCCAGGTCATCACAGAACACTGAGCTGAGCTCCCTGTACTCTGCAGCAGGTCCCCACTAGCTATCTGTTTTACACATGGCAGTGCACAGACATCAACCCAATCTCCCAGTTAATCCCATCTTCCCCCCACCTATGTCCACCTGTAACCTACATCTGCATCTCTATTCCTGCCTAAACATAGGTTTATCTGTATCATTTTCTAGATTCCATATCCATGCATTAATATTTGATATTTGTTTTTCTCTTTCTGATTTACTTTACTCTGTATGCCAGATTCTAGGGATGTCACTGAATATATTCTTACACTTATTTAATTCCTTATATTGAAATAGTCTGAGCTTTTGAATTGTAGTACTAGAGAAGACTGTTGAGAGTCCTTAGACATCAAGGAGGTCAATCCTAAGGGAAATCAACCCTGAATATTTATTGGAAGGACTTATGCTGAAGCTGAAGCTCCAATCCTTTGGCCACCTGATGCAAAGAATTGACTCATTGGAAAAGACCCTGAGCTGAGAAAGGATGAGGGCAGGAGGAGAAAGGGGCAACAGAGGATGAGATGGTGACAAAGTATGAGACAGTTGGATGACATCACCGACTGAATGGACATGAGTTTGAGCAAGCTCCAGGAGATAGTGAAGGACAGGGAAGCCTGGCGTGCCATGGGGTCACAGAGAGTAAGACATTACTTAGCAACTGAACAACAACAATATTGAAATAGTCTGAGAAGTCTTAAAAGATACTAAAAAGTTATGAAATTCTCATATTTTTTTCTCCTCAAATCTTTCTCCCTACCTTTTCATATATACAATAGACAATTATTTTCTAGAAATCAGAACTCTGCAAAAATGTGAAGCTCTAAGGAAAAATTGCCAAATGTATCCTTTGTATGCTTCCAGAGCCACAGTTGTTGGGACTGAAGATGGCCTTCCTCTGTGCAGAGTTGCTGGGTATGGACAGTTTGGTATTTGACCATGTGGCTGATCAATTCTAGCAACAGTTTGTAACTTTGTAACTATGCTATTAACTTATGTTTCCTAGAATGGAGGATATAGTCACTTAGTTTAAAAAGTTTTATGACTATGCACCAGATATTGTTCTGGGGTAAATGATATAAACTTAAAAAACTAAAGCAATTCAACAGTGAAAATTTGGGGCAATTCTATGGTGATTTTTTTCTTTTAGTCTTGCTTCAGGCATCCTTGGTGGTAAAGAACCCGCATGCCAATGCAGGAGACGTGGGTTTGATCCCTGAGTCAGGAAGATCTCCTGGAGAAGGAAGTGGCAACCCACTCCAGTATTCTTGCCTGGGAAATCTCATGGACAGAGGAACCTTGCAGGCTACAGTCCATGGGATCACAAAGAGTTGGATATGACATAGCAACTAAACAACAGCAACAACGTGTCTTGGTTCAATTTCTCAGGCTGATTGGTTCCAGTCATCTGAATCCATTTTTCAAAGGCATCTATTATGAGTTGATTTGTATCCCCACAGAATTTATATGTTTAAGTCCTAACCCCTTGCACCTCATATTCTGACTGTACTGTATTTGAAGATAGACTTTTGAAGAAGTAGAGAAGGTAAAATGAGGTCATGTGGGTGGATCCTAATCCAGTGTAACTGGTGTCCTGATAAAAAGAGAAGATCAATACACAGACATGCATATCCAGAAGAAAGATCATTAAAGGACAGAGCAAGAAGAAAGCTCTCTACAAGCCCAAGGAGAAGCCTCAGAAGAAACAAAGTTACCTTGATCTTGAACTTCTAGTTCCAGAGCTGTAATAAAAGAAGTTTCTGTTTTTTAAGCTACAGAGTCAGTGGCATTTTATTATGGTGGCCCTAGAAAACTAATGTAGCATCCTTGATGAATGCCAGATGAGGACGTATAATGGCCACAAGCCCTTCCAAGTGAGCCATTCTGAAAGCACACTGTATTCGGCCTTCTTGTTGGTGGATAGATTAGCAAACAGAGCTTGGCTGAATTCTAAAATATAATTGTTTATTATTTTTCTTATATACTCATCTTTTACATCTACCTATAGAAAGCATTGTTCTAGGTCCTTGTGATATAAACAACACAAAATGAAACAAAAAGCACATGTTTCTTAACCATGAGAGGCTTAACATCTATTTAAGGAAAGCACAATATAGGTAGTCCCTAAAGTAAGTATGGCAAAATTCAAAGAAGGAAGCAACTAGGAAAAACTCCAATGACACTTAAGCAAAATCTTATAAACTTTACAATACCAAGACTAATGGAGTAGTCATAATTCAGCTCTATGAAATAGAAATAACACACAAGTATGTGGAGCCTGGGATAACCTAGGAAATATGAGTAGATTAGACTAATAGAATGGAGAGGACCTATCTTGACAGGTTGCCAAATTTAGACTTCACAGAGTAGACATAGAGGAGCCTCAGAAAGTTGTGATCAGGTGGCTGATTATATCCAAAATAATACCTGTGGAAAAACAACATGGTATGAAATGATTGCAGTTGTTTTGGAGAGAGGAGTCATACAGACTAATGCTTCCCTGTGTTAAGTGTGAAAGTGTTAGTTGCTAAGTTGTGTCCAACTCTGCAACCCCATGGACTCCTCTGTCCATGGGATTTCCCCAGGCAAGAATACTGCAGTGGGTTGCCATTCCTTTCTCCCGGGAATCTTTCCAACCAGGCATCGAACCTGGATCTCCTGCATTACAGGCAGATTCTTTACTATCTGAGCCACTAGGAAAACCCTAATGCTTCCCTGAGTGTGCGAAAGAAATTTTCCTCAAAAGAAGGGACTTGCAAGCAAGTAAGTCATAAACAAGATCTTCCTCAACTTCCAGTGGTATTCCGTCCCAATAAACCCATGGTAAATAAAAAATATCACAAGTTGAAAATGCATTTAATACACCGAATGTTCCGAACATCATAGCTGAGCCTAGTCTACCTTAGAAGTGCCCAGATCCCACTAACATTAGCCTCAGTTGGGCAGAAATCATCCAACACAAAGCCTATTTTATTATAAAGTGTTGATTATGGTGTAATTTATGGGATACTGTACTAAAAGTGAGAAGTAAGAGGGCTTCTGGATCCAGAATGGTTAAAAGTGTTATCAGTTGTTTAACCTTGTGATCTTGTAGCTGACTAGCATACTGTATTGCCCAGTATCATGAGAAAGTATTTACAGATGTCACTAGCCCAAGAAAAGATCAAATTTCAAAGTACAGTTTCTACTGAATGAGTATCACTTTCACGCCATCATGAAGTTGAAGTTGAGAAATTGTTAAGTTGGGACTATCTGTAATGTGTTCTTGGGGAAGTACAAAGCTAATTAGCATATTTTAAAGGTCCAAAGCTATTCCTCAGTATAGACACCTGTTTAGTTATGTTTAACCTGTGTATCCTATACTTTTCTATCCCTGGAACACTGTTGTTTTTGTTGGCAGTGTAACACTTTTACATAGTCCATGAAATTAGTCAGTCACAGAAAAGCAACATTAGGAATTGCTAGTCTAGGCTTGTGGGCCAAGACTGGAGTGGTGGAAAAGGAAAGTAAAAGAAATTATTGGGTTCAAGACACATTTCAAAGGCAGAGTGAGTTGATATAATCGCTCCATACGTCAAGTGTGAGAGATGCTCCCTGAGTGATTATAAAGTTTGGAGGAAGAGAGAATATAAGGCCAAGGGACAAGGACTGTATCTTATTTCCTTTTTCTTTCTCTTTGCACTTCACAGAGGACTGAGAACATGATCCATACACAACAAACAGGCAGTTACATATTTCTTGTCTAGTATCTGAGCTAATATTAGCGAGAGATTACATGCTAAGCTATCCAGAACTATCCAGGTGAAAGTGAAAGTGTTAGTTGCTCAGTCATGTCCAATTCTTTGCAACCCCATAGACTGTAGCTCGCCAGGCTCCTCTGTCCATGTGATTTTTCAGATAAGAATACTGGAATGGGTTGCCATTTCCTCCTCCAGGGGATCTTCCCAACCCAGGGATGCATCCTGGGTCTCCTGCATTGCAGGCAGATTCTCACTGTCTGAACCACCAAGGAAGTCTGCATATCAGGAGATAACTATCAAAGGTAGACTAAAATTCTTCTTATGTCCTGAAAGTTGGAGATGTTTACCTTGACTCTGCAAAGGCTTTATCCACTTAGTGAAAGCCAAGGTCTCTTGTCCTATGTTCTTAGGCTCTGCAGGTTCTTAGGCTCTGCTTCCTGTTCTCCTCCAGCCTTTGGGTTTTTCCTTATCTTCTCCCACTTCAAGTTTTGGGCTGGATGTGAACATGCCTTAGGTAGCTTTTAACTCTGTGCTCTACAAGGACTCTGTTCTTATCCTTTGGCTCCTCTATTTCTGGCTGCTTCAACAACCTTTACAGCTCCAGCCCCAGTTGGTTTCAGGGATAACAGCCCCTTGGCCAGCATCCCAGATGGGCTGGCTCCAACCTCTCCTAAGGGAATTAATTATTTACCCCGGGTTATTTCTAGGCATGACTCAACTGGATGTTCTTAGCCCAACTCAGGGTTGATGACTCAGGGCACAATTCCAAACAGTATTGATTCATGACTTCCATCTTATTTGTGTCTCCCCTAGTTCAAGATTTTAATATAGGTTTCCCAGTATTCATTTACCTAATTCATTTCATTGCCTTACTGATTTCTCATGGTCATTTTTGTGATCAGGCATAGTTAGCAGGTTGCAAATTAAGACTTCCAGTCCTGCCACTAACCGGTTGTATGTGACTCTGGGCATTGTATTAACCTCCCTGAACATCACTCTCCTGACACAGTAATATGAGGATAAAAATTATGTTATCTTAATGATATCTCCCTGATGGTTATAGGATGGATCAAGAGATAATACCCATAAAGAATGTAGCAGGGCTGCTGGCATAGAAGTTGTTTGATAAAGACTAGTTATTATTGAGCTTCTCAGAGAAAATAAGACCTATGAATTAAGGTTTTATTATAGGATTAATCCATTTTAAGTAAAATATTCATTTCTTTCAAATTTATACAGTGACTCAGACCATATCAACAAAACATTGTTTCATATTTGTAAGTTATTTTTTACTAGTACTAACTTCCTTGCATTTAGGGCTTCTTTGATAGCTCAGTCCATTAAGAATCCACCTGAAATACAAGAGATCCAGATTTGATCCCTGATTCAGGAAGATTCCCTGAGAAGGAAATGGCAACCCACTACAGTATGCTTGCCTGGGAAATCCCATGGACAGAGAAGTCTGGTGGGCTGCAGTCTATGAGGTTGCAAAGAGTCGGACACTACTGAGTGACTAAACCACCACCACCATATATATATATGTATATGTATGTGTATATCTATGTATATATATATATATACATCCAATTTTTATAACTCATCTCCAGAGTATTTGATCATATTGATAATGCCAAAATTAAACAGCAGGGTAATTTTTGCCCAAATGATTAAAAACACTTAATTTGAAAAATTTTAATAATTGCTAGTTTATAGTTCACCTTTGTAATCAATAGGAATAATATAATAGCTGTCGTAAACATATGAGAACCAGTCTACGCAAAATGTCCTATTTACAACATATCTTTGTATCAAATCATCACTTTGTACACTTAGACTTAACACAGTGTTTTATATCAATTACCTCTCAATAAACCTGGGGAAAGACTATCCCTAAAGAGCAAATTGGGCAGAGAATCAGAAGTGTTATCAGGAAATAGCATGAATCCCTTTTTCCATGAAAGGGAATGATAGATTCTTGGCTCATCCCCTGCGCCTCTCTATTCTTAAACATTTGTGAGGGCCCAGTGTTAATACTGAGAGCTTGCCATGAGTCAGGCTTTGTTTTTCCATCTATAACATTTGGGACAGTTCATCATATTAGCTAAGTGATCTTTAACAAAGATCTGTTTCATACTTGGATCAATGATTTCTGTGCTGCTTTTTCAACCACAAGATAATTCTACATTTCTTCTATTACCAAGTGCTCACCAATGTAGTATATTTTAAATTTGACCTTAGTTATTTAAAATACAAAGATTTTTTATTATAGAGATGTATTTAGCAGCCTGTTTAAAGTGTGCTTTAAAATATACCTTTTTTAAAAAATCAACCTAGAGGTATACTTGAGTTATTAAACATCTTAAATAATTTACTAAAAATTTTGCTTTTATTCACATGCAATTTATTGGTTAAAATCTGATGAGTCTGCCCTAAAAGTCTAGAAACATTTTCTGTCTCTTCAAGGAAATAAGTATCCAAGTCCATTTGTGAATTTCAGTGGGCTGATGCCTTCTAGAAAACAAAAGAAAGGTTTGAGAAATAATGACTTTGACATTCAGGATAAATTGTATATTCAAAAGAATTTGGCAGAATGAAGCAATCTGAGGCCTTGCATTTAAACTATATTTGAACTGATTTTTACTCCTATAGAAGGTGACCAAATACTTCCATCAAAGAGGCTAATGCCGATAACTCACTTTCAAGCTCAGTTTTCTTGGGCCTCCCTGCAGACAGGAGAGAAGGCCTCTGGGGTATTCAGGTTCAGTGAAGCCTAGCTGAATAATTGTAGAAAATAAACACCCCTAGGAAGTATGGAAAAGGTGAATGGTAATAAAATGTTATTAAACTTAGAGATTTCAGCTTTCTCCCTTGTTTCTCCTGGCATATTTCAAAGGAAATGCCACAATGACTCTGAGGTTTTTAAAGTCACATGCTGAACTTGCAATAGTATTAGAAAGGAAAGCCATTGTGAAATAGAAAAAGAAAAGAGCAGTTAGGACACTTTAATGAACACTTGAATGCACCTCAAATGAAAAACAGATGTGCTTTGTTAAATTTAACAGCATTTCTTATTCAGATTGAGGTGGCTAGCCTAGCCAGTGGGGTAGATTTGGCTACAACCAGATCTTACTCTAGGAAAGTTTATATATTTTTTGTTGTCCTGTTCAGAAAATTTCCCAGTTTTTTCTGCATTTAAATAAAACCAAGCATTTGAAAATTTAAGCCTTGAAAATTTATCTTGTTCATGTATTTTGCATTACTAATTTTTTTCTATACAAGCAAGTCCATTACTTTTTAAATTCATGGGATAGTTTTAGTTTTGTAACTACTGTGTAAATCTTATTCTGGCATTTCATGAATTTTTAAAAATTGCATCATTGTCACATAACAACATAGGTTACTATTAATGGTTTAGAGCAGCAACTGATGTTATATTAAATACATTTCACTGATACTCTTCACTCCTAAAAAATGTTGATCCACACCTTCCGTGTCAACCTCCTCCTCCAAAAAGCAAAACCAAAAAAAAAAAAAAAACAAACCCTACTATACAAAGTTTTTCTGGGCAGTCCATTTCAGTCCATCAGTCAGTGGTATTTTTCCCCATGCACCAAACTTTTGCTAACCTATCTCATTTGATTCATTCAGTTTAGACATGGTCACAAGCCAATGCAGGATCACCCACATGACCCTTTCCTGAGAGTATAAATTATATTACTACTCCAGCCTTAGCAAGTTTTGAGATGCACTAAGTTTCCTGGTTTGGAATTTAAAAAATGTTTTAGCATATATATTGAACTGCATCTGGCATTCTGTTTAACCATGTGTGTGCCAGACTAGTCTTCACATGTGGTTCATTGGTAAAGAATCCTCCTGCCAATGCAAGAGACTCAGGAGGCGCAGGTTCCATCCCTGGGTCAGGAAGATCCCCTGGAAGAGAAAATGGTAACCCACTCCAGTATTCTTGCCTGGGAAATCCCATTGGCAGAGGAGCCTGGTGGGCTACAGTCCATGGGGTCACAAAAAGTTGGATGTGACTGAGTGCTCATGCACATGGTAGAAATCAAGAAAAAAAGACAGAAAAAAAAAATTGGGGGTAGGGTAGAGGAGAGGGTGGATAAGACATTTAGTGTATTAACATTAGTGTATAACATGTTATTAATTTTTCAATGACTTCACTAGGCATTACATGAGGTGTCAAAGGAGACACAATCTTAGTTCACAACAAGGTGAGAGAAGTGTGTGATTTATTCAGTGACCTCCAGTGAGGCACTGATGAAAATACAGACAATTCAGACTGTAATAGGTGGCTCTGGATGAAACTATGTTAAGCGTTTCATGTCTTTTTATTTCTCTGTGTATTTTGGTTTGATGCCCAGGAAATTTATTCTGTTTTGTTTTTAATCTTTATCATTTAAAAAGAAAGTCCGTAAACCAAAGCTACAACCAGGTCACTAAACAGCAGGGAGACGATATAATAAGCTAAGTAAACAGTGGAGGAAAGAAAGCATCCCCAAACTGTCATAGTTAAGACAGGCTTGCCTCCTGGAAATTCCCATCAGAGCAACATCAAGGCCAACTTCAATACGCAACAGGAGATGGGAAAGAAGACAAAGAAAATGGCAATGTTTCGAAAGAACAGAACTCCTAGTTCCAAAATCGCTTCTAAGCCTCGATCAGTCTTTCTGAAGACGAGAAAGGAAAGATACTGCTTCAAAGACAACTAGCTTAATACTCTGTTAGAAATCACATATAAGTTGCTAGTTGTAATTGTGATTTTACACTGTTATACAGTCCATTTCACGCACAGTTCAGGTCAGGGTGTCAAATTTCTCATTCTTTCTTTCTGTTTCTTTTCTCCTTTAGGAATCTTCAGGGTTGCAGGATATCTTCTGTGTTTTAAGTAGGGTAAAAAGTTCAGTTGTACACAAAAGTCATTTTCTTAAAAACAACTATTTCATTAAAAAAATTAATAAAAGTCTAGCACTGCCATATTAAAAGAGGCTAGATTTGAAGCAAAATAAGTGACTGATTTTTTACATGATGAACGTTTTTGCTTGATTTTCAGTAAAGCATATCTCTAGTTTGCAGACTTGGTTAGGGATGGCGGGGAAGCCAAAAGGCAAGGGAGAGCATATCTCACCTGTCCGGACGTGGCAGTTACCTGCATGCCTCCTCCCCCAAGTTCCCTGACTCTGTCTCTCATCTCAACTCCAGGGATGTTTCCTTAGCCAGATTTTCTGGCAAACGCTAGATCTTGTATATCAGATACATCATATATATCTTGAACATCTACTATCCTGCCATTCAGATGTGGTTCCTGTCCTTGCTTAGCTTTAACAATTTGAGGATTCTTCACATGTGAGTGATAATTTTACTTTTCTTGTTAATATCTCCATGTGAGAATGAACAGATTGTCATTTAACATTCCCTTTGAAGTTACAAAATCACATATTAAAAGCTATTACTTGCTTTTAAAAAGCAAGTTTTGACTTGCTTGTTTATGACTTCCTATGCTGGATCATGGAAAAAGCAAGAGTTCCAGAAAAACATCTATTTCTGCTTTATTGACTATGCCAAAGCCTTTGACTGTGTGGATCACAATAAACTGCGGAAAATTCTGAGAGATGGGAATACCAGACCACCTGACCTGCCTCTTGAGAAATCTGTATGCATGTCAGGAAGCAGCAGTTAGAACTGGACATGGAACAACAGACTGGTTGCAAATAGGAAAGGGGGTATGTCAAGGCTGTATACTGTTACCCTGCTTATTTAACTTATAGGCAAAGTACATCATGAGAAACGCTGGAAGAAGCACAAGCTGGAATCAAGATTGCCAGGAGAAATATCAGTAACATCAGATGTGCAGATGACACTACCCTTATGGCAGAAAGTGAAGAGGAGCTAAAAAGCCTCTTGATGAAAGTGAAAATGGAGAGTGAAAAAGTTGACTTAAAGCTCAACATTCAGAAAA